>CABFOS010046880.1:0-13499 GCA_900660315.1 Diretmoides pauciradiatus | reverse complement strand
GGAGGACACGGACGGTGAGGGAAACCGCACACACCAGGGATGCACGATATATCGGTCATCATATCGGTATCGGCCAATAATGACTTAACCCTCCTGTTGTCCTCCTGGGTCATATTGTCAATCTGTTTTGACTGTTCCTTCCTTCCTTCTTCCCTTCCCCTCCGTCCCTCTCTCCTCCTTCCTCCCTCCTTTCTTCTTTCCTTCCTCCTTCCTTCTTTATTTCCTCCCTCTCTCCTTTCCTTCCTCCCTTCTGTCTTCCCCTCTGTCCCTCTTTCCTCCCTCCTTTCTTTGCTTCCGTCCTCCTTCCCTTTCTTTCCCCCCTTCCTTCCTTCTGTCCCTCCATCCCTCCTTCCGTCCTCTCTCTTTTCCTCCCTCCTTTCCTTCTGTCCTTCCTCCCTCCCCTCCTCCCTCCTTCTTTCCTTCATTCCTCCATCCCTTTTTCCTTTCTTTCTCGCTCCCCTCCTCCCTTCCTCCATCCTTCTTTCCTTCCTTCTTTCCTCCATCCTTTTTTCCTTCCTCCCTCCCTCCCCTCCTCCCTTCCTCCATCCTTCCTTCCTTCTTTCCTCCCTTCTTCCCCTCTGCCCTTCCTTCTTCTTCCTACCTTGACCCGAGGACAACAGGAGGGTTAAAAATGCATTATTGTTATCGGACAGTTACCAATATGCAATGTCGGTATCGATATTGGCCGTTATGACCGTGGAAATAATCGGTTATCGGCCAAAAATTCAATATGCACGTCCCTAACACACACACGCTCGCACATTCCGGGTGGAATATTGCTCACTGCCTCGTAAGCTTGTCATATGTTAGGCAATCAATCATGAAAATGGAGTGAGAGGCTCAGATGCAGCCAGTATTGTGTGAGAGTACATCTCCAAATGGTGGATCTCTGCTGCTGGTCCTATCCCAACAAGCTTTTCCTTACTGTGAAATGTGTTGTTTTTGCAGCTAAAATGTCTGACTGGAGCCAGCTGGCATTTTATAGCATTTTCCCCAAAACAGTGTACATTTGCAGCAGGTTATTTTAACACCATACACTGGTAACTAGCAGCTGTTTGTGTTTGGTGGTGCTTCAAAATGATGCAATCCAGCCAGAAAAACAAACTTGCTGTCATGATGCCATGTAAATTACTGGAGTACTCTACCTTATTAACATGACACCTGTTAGTGTTTGTAGAAAACCAGATAAACCAGGTGTGACAGGTTGAAGTGAAGCCGCGGCGAAGCTGATACTCTACAGCTGCAGCGAGAACGAGCTGGTTTGAAACTGCCTTCAGGTCTCGAATGATTGGCAGGTACACAAATAATGACTAATGAAACGTCCCTTATGTTGATCGGTCATCAGATGAGCTTTACCTCCCCCCAATGAGGAAGATTGACAGCATCCTCAGCGAACAGAAGAGGAGACTGTTGAGGAGAGTCAGCATGAACTCTCAGCACCAGGTAATTGCTCTGAATATCCTGCTTTCGTCTCTCTGTCCCGGAGTATTGACATAGCGTTTGATTTCATTATTGCTTTATTTACATCACATTGCTTTAATTTGGTATCTCGTAGTCCTCCACCCTGTGTACATTTCTAACACCCTCCTCCCTTCCCTTTCTGTCTGGTCCTCCCTCTTGGCAGGAGGTCCTGCATGCCTACCCCCAGATCATCGTAGACCCCCTGGACTCAGGAGTGGTGAGGGTGCGGCTCAGCGGGGACGCTTACAACCGCAAGACCCTCAACAGAGTCAAGAAGACCCTGCCCAAACCACAGGTCTGTGTGTGTGTGTGTGTGTACATCCGGTTCAGAAATGAATTGGTCCTCAGGGCAAAAACATCCTTGAAAGTTAATAAAATGCCTGTGAAACTAAAAGTAAAGGGGCAAAAAAATGCTCCCGATAATCAGGAATGGCCCTTTTATTTGAATTTCACTCTGTTCACGTATTATTTGTTGAGTTGTAGTCATGCGTGAATGTGACTACTGTCCCCTGTGGGCCACCGTAGGTGATTCGCTGGAGCCTATGACCGGGTGATTCTTTCCAGTGCATTCTGGGAGAGAAAAATAGAGCAATGTTTTGACCCGAAAACATCAGAGTACGCCTGAAGCAGTAGAACATTCTGGCACCACACAGCCAGCGGTAGAAGAAAATGGCAAGCAACACAAACCACAAACTGCATCAACGAAAAATGAAATTACCAATATCATGTCCCCAGTATATCATCTATATCAGGACCAGACCGGCCCGCTGCCCGTTTCCAGCAGTGGGAAAGAAGTGTGACACATTTTGGATTTAAAAGAAAAGCGATTGTTCATTTGCCAGTATGCAGCACAAATGTCAGCTGAATACAACTGAAGCTGAAAAGGACCAGAATTCCCCAAAAAATCAGATCCAGGGTGCAAAAAAGATCATTTTTTACCGTGGTGCACATGCGTGTTGAACCTGCTCATCTACAGCCACTGTAAGATTAATGATGATTACAGCTTTGTCTTAATAAGTTAACAGAATCTTTCATTTGCTCGCCTCTTTTAGGACCTTAAACTGTCTGCCGAGTCTTATCGGATCTACAGTCTCTACCACTCCCTGCATCACTATAAATACCACACCTTCTTACAGTGCAAGAAAGAGGTAAGCACGCTCTCCCGTCTCAAGCGCACCCCAGTATTTACAGTATTTGCTTCAGTAATGTTAGAAAAGCTGTATTGACAAAGTAATACCTCATATGTGTGTTAAAATGTGTGCGTGAATTGTCACTACAAACACATTTACTACTCACCTGCGTGTTTTTAAACCCTCGTGAATCCAACATTTTCACGTCCGGTTTCCTGCCCGACACCCGGGTTTGAGTCTCTGCGTTGCCCAGTGTCCGTTTATGATCGTGTGCTTCCTTTTCCCGTTGCTGCAGACCAACACCATCGAACAGGCAACGGAAGACCCCGGCCAGGAGGAAGTGGTGCAGCAGTGCATGGCCAACCAGAGCTGGCTCGACACCCTCTTCGGCTCCTTCATCGAACTGCTCACGCTCAGCACCAAAGCTTGAGTCGCCCAACAGAGAGGGAGAAGGAGCGAGGAGAGAAAGCGAAAGGACTCGGAGAGAAAAAAAATAGAAAGCAGGAAGAGACGGACCCCGCTTGTACAGCCCCCCCCCAACCCTCTTCAAGTTTTTTTGTTTTGTTTTTTGAACTGAGGAAGAATTCGCAAAAGGCCCCTCAAGGAATACAAGGGGTCTGTTCACCCGACCTTAGACACTGACCTCTTTTTTCGGTGTTGTTTTAGCTCAATGACTACGGTAAAGACACGTCTTACTTTGTGAGAGGGGCGGACCCCGTTGGATCAAGGGTCACCCGCGGCCGGTCAAGAGGGAATTGACCTTATTGTGAAAGGAAGAGACATGACGGCGGAAGGTCAAAAAGAGGAGCAATGTGCGCCAAGTCATGGAGGAGGAGGCACTGACATCGTGTAACTGTGTGTCAAGAAGACTAATAGTTCGAAAAGAAACTATTACCGCTTAGTTTTTACATAAATTATTTTTTGAAAAGACTAACATCCGCTGTTGGCTTTTGAAAAGAGTGGAAGAGGGTGAGAATGCTTTTTAAACTGCGTGTAGAGTGTGCCATGAGCAGTGTGAACACGGACTCGGGAAAGAATACAACATGAAATGTGTTAATTAATGCTCTCGCTCATTCTGTGCTACGTTGGGGGCAGCACCCGTTAGCTCTGTGATAATATATAAACACATTTTTATTATTTATATGAGGAGGTTTTTAACTTAAACTCTCACAAGCGCTGGGGTTGCTGCCCCGACATTTTAAATACCTTTTTGTTTTCCACAGGTTAAATATACACTCGTAACCCACATATCCAAGCTGTCTTCCCCTCTATACAAAAGAGCAAACGTCGAGACAGAAATATAGTATCAAATACAGTATGGGTGTTAAAAGAAGAGAATGGGAAAGTATATTTGAGACCTGACATTGTCGTGCTTCAGTTCAATCATCAACATCATGCAGTTGCAAAGAAAAAGAAGTAACTAACTACCCATTTCCCATAGGGGAGGGAGTATAAATAAGTAATATTTAAAGAGGAAATGGTCATTTCATTTTTATCATTTTGATGTCTGTGCATACTATGACTTATTTTGGAAACAATCTAATTTTCCATAAAAAAGGAAAAAAAAAGTTTCTGTAAATATTGTACAGTTCTTGACGAAATTCTTTGTCCTTCTGTACATTAACTCTCCTGTATTTGAGAAACAAATAAAATCTGCAAAGAACAAATAGCAGTTTTTA
Source organism: Diretmoides pauciradiatus (assembly GCA_900660315.1). Classification (NCBI taxonomy): domain Eukaryota; kingdom Metazoa; phylum Chordata; class Actinopteri; order Trachichthyiformes; family Diretmidae; genus Diretmoides; species Diretmoides pauciradiatus. The sequence goes on along the minus strand of CABFOS010046880.1, from coordinate 9,229 downwards.
ACAGTGTTTTAGGGGGTGTGTGTGTGTGGTTGTGTGCATAGATATGGTTGTGTGTGTGTGTTGTTGTGGTTGTGTGTGTGTGCGCGCGCAACACCACCTAGTGGACGTCACAGTCTCAAGTGACGTCATAATGGGAAAACGAAACTGAAGCAGTGGGATTTCCCGAGAAAAGTCTGTTGCCTTCACGAAGTCGCTGTGATGTGATTTTTTTGTTGGTATTTAAGGAGTTACCGGCTCTGGTTTGATGACAGTCGGTTTGTAGAGGACTGAGCAGCTGCTTTTCTCTCACTTACACCTCTGAGACTTTGAAACAGACCCGTGAAACCTCGTCAACATCAGGTAGGGAAGTTATTGTTTTTATTACAAACTCCTGACAATATCGTTTGTGTGGTCACATAAGTTAAAACGCAGCAGTAGTGAAGAGTTTTGAACAGTTTTATTTCTATTATCCATATAGTTTTTGTTCTACCCTATGCTATTATTTCTTTTTCTAGCACATGATCATTTTAGGGTTCAGGGTCATGAATATTTTACTACAGATGGAAATATGTTCTGCTTGTAATTTTGGTGATTAATAGAAATTACATCTTATTCCACTGGTTACTTGCAGGAAAAGTCTGCTAAAATACTTAAATACTAATCCAAAAAACAAAATGCTAATGATAATGTTATGCTAATATTGATATTAATGTGATATGATTGAAATTAATATAACATTATTATATCATTAATATAATATAATGCTATTAATATTGTCTATTCCTCTGACAAATGTAACAAAAGGCACATCAGAACAAATCCATTTATTATTATTATTATTATTATTATTATTATGTTACCCTATTTTGATTGATAATGTTATTGATATTGCTGCTATTATTTATGCCCTTTTTCTGTTATGCCCTTGTTTTGCTTTTATACCTAATACACCTATTTTATTGATTTATTATGCAAAGTTGAGATGGCTCTGAGCTCAAGATTTTCATTGCCAAAAACGAAGTAGCATTGTTGTTGTTTTTTGAGCATATGACATTAAAACCTGAAACTTAGTTCATGTTGGAATAGTTCAATATTATGTGTGATTCAAGTGCAAGCGGATTCACTTGTTCGCCTCTGATGTGAGTGTTCACTGAAAAGCGTTATCCCTTAATTCTGACCACAATGCAATGAGAAAATGATCTGTGCACAATGTCAACTGGTGGTATGATGAGAGCAATACGCCGAATCTACTTTATGTTTATTCAATATTATTGTTTCTGATCTTTTTGACCCTGTAGTAATGTCTCATTCAAAACCACTGCTCATCCCTTGGCTGAGGGCCCAAATCGACAGTGGGAAGTACCCAGGAGTTGCCTGGACAAATCCAGAGCAGACAGAGTTCTCCATCCCATGGAAACATGCTTTGAGACAGGATTCCTCTAGTGTCGACGTGCTCATCTTCAAGGTAAATTGACTCATCGTTGACTTTGCGGCATGGCCATGGCAATCGTGTTATTTTCTCCTACAACATTAAAAAATATGTAGCGCTACTAGTGGCAAAGTAATTGAAATTGCTAAATCATCATACATGAATTTGACGTCGTTTAGCCTTTGCATTCATTTCTACACAGGGGAAAAAAGGAAGTTCAGTCAATAGGCGGCTGTGCCTCACTCAGTAGACTGGTCATGCAGGTCCTTTCACATACTGTAATTCTGCCATCAATCAACATTAAAATCCTTTCCACTTCTATTCATGCTCTGTCTGCCTCTCTTTATCTGTCTTTTTGTTCGTCCGATAGGCCTGGGCAGGGGTCAGCGGTAATGGCAAAGCTCAGGGAGACTCCTCAGTGTGGAAGAGGAACTTCCGTAGCGCCCTCCGAGCCAAAAAATTCCAAATGTTAACGGACAACAAGAATGATGCTGCGAACCCCCACAAAATGTTCCGCTGGCCAGACGAAGCCCCCTCAGGAGGTGAGGATCCACCAGGAAATCCATAGACAGACACTTTTTGGATTACAGCAAGTTAAAGAAATACCACTGAGCTTCTACGCCCTACAACAGTTCTGACTGTATTAGTGCATGTACAACCCCACTGTTTTCCATAGCCAGAAATAAGAGTTTGGACTATTCTAGGCCCAATGAATAATTAATGGTTAATTCTTCTGTTGAGTGGCATTGTCCTTTAATCAGATATTACAGATCACTGGCGTTTAAATATATTAAGGGTCTGCATAGAGTCGGACTGCTCTTGCAAAATGCAATTATGCATTACCAGCTGATCACTTTATCTTGCAGTTAATAAGAAATGATTCATCTTGTGTGTATTAAGCATAATTATCCAAGCACTAGGGGGGTTGTAATGCTGCATGCACCATTTCTTTTACTGTAAAACCGTCTTCATTAACACACTAGGTTAGATACTGTTATGGATAAGAAAGACAGAAACTACATGTACATTGTTGTTCTACAAGACCAACTGTTTTGTATCGCAAAATAAATCACAAATATTGTATTGAAAAATACAAAAATCATGCAATACAGACAAGAGCACAGCTGGTACTATTCATTTGAGTATTTATTTGTGCTTACATGTTGGTTGCGTTTGGATTTGAAACGATATTACATTTACACCATGCTTAAGATGTACGTTTTTGCCTATTGTAAAGGGGCGATAGATGAACAAGATGGTGTTTTGAGGAGAATGCATGAACAAAAGGTCGCTAGATACTAACTGAGCTCTTTGCGTTCCCTCTCAAAGCTTGCTTTTCTGCAGGATCCCAGGAACAAGGGGAACCTGAGATATTTGAAGAGTTTCCCTTTCCTGTGCAAGAAGTAAGTGATTGTGGAAGTGGGTTTCATTGTGGGAATACAGAGTGGAGTATATTGGAGGATGCAACAAGATGAAGTCACACTGAACGATCTATCTCTGTTATCTTAGAGCCCTGCGTCTAATAGAGTGGTCCAGTGTTTTGAGCCGGTGGAAACTTTATTTACAGGTAAAACAGTCTCTCCGCATTATTACATGGTAACAACATACATTTCCTCTCATTTTTTGTTTAGGATAATTGTAAATGCTGGTAAAAATGGTACTCAATTGGATAATTAGCAATGTGCAATCGCTGTCTTCTTGATGTCAGCAGCAGAATCTACCATAAACCAGGATATTCTCCATGAGTGTCTACGGGGTCTGAACATTGAACCAGGTAGACCTATCAACAGTACTCACCATGTCCTTCTGCTGTGAGCCACTGTACCAGCAACAAGGACAAGATATTTTCTTAGAAATCGTTATTCTGTTTCTCCAACTCTTCTACAGAAAGCATCGCTGTCTTTGAGCCTTCTCCAGAGCAGCAACAACAACAACCAATTCAGGGTGTGATTGGTGGAGTTGTGTTGCCTGAGCAACAGCAGTATCCAGTAGTATTCGAGGGTGCAGTCGGTGGAGTTGTGTTGCCTGAGCAACCAGCGTATCCAATAGATGGAGCTGTGGGAGGAGGGGCCTGTGATCAGCAGATGGTGGAGCACTTCTTAGATACCATCTCCAAAACCATGGTTGGAGACCATTTTAGTAAGTTTATTGGATGTTACTGCAATCATATTACCAAACTCAAATATCACACTCTGTGTCCCTTCCGAAATATTACAATCTACACTGTTTTACAAGGCCATTAAGGATAATCTGCCTGGCAATATGAACGATATCACCTGTGACTTAACACTTAGGGATTGAATAACATGCATTTAAACAGGAGCGCAATACAGAATGTGGCTGACACTTATCACCCAATTATCCTGTCTTCCTCTCTCTGTCTTGCCAGAGACTGAGTTCAAGGTGTTAGTCTACTACAGAGGGGAGAAGGTGTCTGAACAGTTGGTTATGAATGAGAATGGACTCCGCCTCGTCTACAGGTACCATCAGAGTAATCCATTGACCGAAGGAAACATGATGCCGTATTGAATCTATTCTAAATGCAGTCATGTTGTCTCAACGTTAGGCCTGAACTCAGCCAGCCAGTCTTGGACCAGGAGTCGGGCCTATTGCTGGTGTCTCTGCCAAAACCAAGGGCCATGCTAGACCAGACCCAGGCCACTCTGACTCAGCGCATCCTGGACAAGCTGGGAGAGGGTCTGGAGGTGGGGGTGTCGGGCCCCGTGGTCTACGGCCAGCGCCGGGGTGAGATCAAGGCCTACTGGAGCCTCTGCAAGTTTGACCGTAGCAAACAGCCTCAGGAAGTTTCCAAACTGGAGCCTCAACCACTTTATATGTTCAAGGACTTTGTGCAAGGTTAGAGGAAGAGAATACTAATTCAAGTGGTTGTTAGTGTGCGCAGTACACATTTGTTAAGACATGAACTGCATCTTGTGTGCTGGATTGATATATTTCTCCCACCCCTCTAGGATTATTGGACTTTATTAAGGGGAAAGACTGCCCTTCCTGTTCCCTGTTCTTCTGTCTGGGGGAGAAGTGGCCGTGCCCTGACGGCAGACCGTGGGAGAAGAAACTCATCATGGTGGAGGTGACAGAGCCTTTATATTACAATGCAGTCTGCTGAGCTCAGACAGACCTGAAAACAGTATTTCACTTTGGCAGAGAATGTTTGGAGAATGTAAATACCTCTTATCAGATTTCATGAATGATCAACCACCAAAATTGTCCAGAGGAAGATGTAATCAGCACCACTTTCCTAGAAGTAATTTTGTGTCAGTATTGATTTAGAGCGCTGGAGAAAACAGCTTGAACGCCGTCGGTGACAGCGGAGGCCTCAGGTGTTGGTTTTATTGCTCCTCTGTGTTGAGAAGTGAGAAAGTTGCTCGACAGGTGCTCAGGTTTTCCTTCCAGCTCACAGCTGCCGTCTTGCTCCTGCCGTGGTGTCTGACTCCTGTCCCCTCTGGTTTTCTTTCTCAGGTGGTCCTAACATCGCTGCAGATACTGAAGAGTCTGGCTGTTGGAGGTGGAGCCTCCTCCCTGCAGTCTGTGGAACTGCAGATGTCCCTGGAGGAGATGATGGAGTGGTGTTGAAGCACTTTGTTGCGCCTGGATTAACTCGTTTCATGGGAAACGCGTACAATTAATGTCTGTGTTGCCTTTAGTAGCACTTCCTCTTCACTTGAACTTGTTATTAGTAATCACGTTTACATTTTTTAGGAAGATTGTACTCAAATCAGCAACCAAGAATATAATAACTACATGTGTACTGTACACTGTAAATAAAAGGTTCAGAAATGACATTAAAGGTGCTACTGTATGTGTAGAACATTTAAACATCAATATATCATCTTTAGATTAATGTTGATACCTCAGTATAATTACTGTAAACATGAGATTGGCAGTGTCTATCTCACCACAGTGGTGCTGGTAGTGTTTCTCAAAATTAAGACCATATTCCCTAGAAATCTTGTTGCTTTCTGTCTCAAAGGTTATCTTTCACTTTCCTGAAGAGGGACATGTTGAAAGGGATTTTTTTTTTCTGTGAACCTTTCACTTCCTTCCACATGCCACAGAAATGCCACAATTCTGTGTAACAGTGGGTAATGTCATGATACCTGAAAATAACACTAGTACTGTACAAGTACTGTAACATCAAATTGAAGTTGAATTTATGGAAAATATGAGCATCTGATTGGTTGTAGCCTATGTGGAATATACCGTAAATTACATTGACGAATAGAGAAGATTGAAAAACAACACATTTTGCCCAGTAAAAGCATCAGTACAGAAGATAGGATTTCACAACTTTATTTCTCATTTGTTATTTGTTACACAAGCTCAACTATCAGTTCATCAGTTCAGTCTTAACTCCATTCTATTCTTCTTGCTGCCCTACTTCACAATTCTCAGTCCAAATAAAAGAAAAAAAGTTATATTTTTACTTGTGTACTTATTTTCAGGTCTACATCATTGCTTTCATCCATAGTTTCACAACAGTTATTTATGCAAAATTGTTTTTGTTTTTTAATGAAAATAAACGAATAAATAGAACTCTCAAAATGATTTCAGTCCTTTTCTCCTTCATCTGCCGCTCCGTCGCTCTCGGCTCCAGACTCCCCTTCCTCGGTCAGGGACGTGTCCGTCAGTCTTTCGATTGGAACCAGCTTCCCGTCTGTGCCCACTGCCATTGGCTGGATAATGTTGTCCCTGGAAACCAAACAGATGAGGCAAACACAAACAGATGAAGAAATTTTCAGGGGGGGTTATTATTTAAAGATAAGATTAAACCTAAATAATGCCTATGGGGGAACTTCTATATTATTGGTATTGCCCTTATCATGATGCTTCCCCTCATTTGTTGAGAGGAAGGACTAACTTCACATGCTGTCAGTACATATAATAAAAGAGTAACCACTCACTGCATAATATGGATTGATAGTAGGCCCACAGCTGCATATACAGTCATATTCCAGGTTGAATATTGCCTGCCCTCTTGTTTAATAATATATAAACTGATATATTTGTGTAGGTAACCAAATTGCCGTCTTACAACAAGTAGCCAGACTATCCTGTATCTTGAATCGTATACCTGTGATCAAAGCTATGATCAAGCTAGTCAGACTGACCTTGAGAGCTTGCTAAAGAGCGCGACCAGTCTCTTGGCCTCCTCTTCCTTCTCCTCCTCCGTCATGCCCTCCATGGGGTCTGGTTGCTCTGCCTCCACTCGCCCTGTCACCGGGTTGATACGACCTTTGACCTGCCGGTACTCCTCGGTGTCAGAGTCGGAGTCGCTGGAGTACTGGGCCCCAGAACTGGAGGATCTGGATACCTGGCCGACCAGCAAACCCCTGGTGGCCAGCAGGCCCGCTGCGTTGCCGTAGCCCGTGTACTTGACAAAGCGGCTCACTGGAAGAAGGATGGTTGGTGGTGCATTAGAATACATGCACTAAAATGTTTTCTCTTTCCTTTATTTGATAGTTAACAACCAAACTCGTTTTAGAGGCCTCTGTGCGTGTAGGAAAGTACATCCACTGTCCAATCTGATATGCAGAGGAATAACAGATCTGATTGTACAGTGGACTTTAGATGATTCCCATGAATCCAGAGAGTGATAGTGTCTGATCTTACCGTTTTCCTTGCAGAGAACAAAGATGAAGTCAGCCGCACAGTGTTTGAGGTCTGTGTCTAGGTGGGTCATGAGGCGGATCAGACGACTCTTCACTGTGGATCCTTCCTCTGGCCTCAGGGACACATCTCTCAGAGGGGGCAGGATCTGATGAAAGAAGTGGGTTATGGTTTCAGCAGACTTGACTGTTTGTATGTAATATAAATAGTGTTGTAGCGTGGGTTTTAAGGGTATTACATATTTCCTGATGTAGTGGCGTGTTTCTCGGTGGTTCCGGCAGCTCTCTGTCAGCAGATTGAGGATCGGGGTCAGCTTCTCCTTGATTTTATCACCCTGAGAAGCAGAGACACTCCTTCAGCTTATTGAGTATTAAACCATGGTCTTGCAGATGTGGCAGCAGGCCACAAAGCCCCGACGAGATCCTGCCTACACTTATAGTATATGTCCAGTCCATGGGAACATAATGCATAGATCTCCACATACATATAATTAAGCTCCAACCAATCAAACTCACTTTCATAGCACAGGAAGACCAATGCAAGTGATTTTTTAAAAACATAATACTGCAATTTAAAGGGCAGTGGTAAGTTTGTGTCACTGCAAAACACTGTAATACACCACTGTTGATATTAATATGATTACGTAAATATTTCATTCCTGTTTTTTCCCCGTTCCCCCCTACCCCCCTGTCCCGGCCCTCACTGAGTCCAGGCGTCTCTCCATGAACACTAGCAGGGTGTGGACACAATCCATGTTGACCCCCTGGCACTGCTGGGAGTCTGGATCCAGGGGCGGCACCGACAGCAGCACGTCCAGACATTGGAGAGGCAGCGCCGACAACAGGTTGACTGTGTGGCTGGAGGAGTGTGGAGGAGAATGAGGAACAGAGAGAGAAGCGAGCAGGCGTGTGTGAAAGTAAAGAGGAAGTTAGGAGTGTGACACCAGAGGCTTCAAATGTCTATTATGTTTCATTCTCACCTCTGCAGTTCATCAGTGTCATCTGCCAACACGCAGCGCTTCAACAGGCACAGACGCAGGATCGCCACTAGATGCCGGTACAGAGCTGCAACTTCCTAATGGGGGAGTGCATGTTAAACTCATGTATCAAGGGTTTAACTGGGGTAGTATGACTGGAACACACCTCAGTAGCTAAGGTCATCTCTGGTGATAATGCATGAGCTACAGGTGAGAGGTAGAAAACAGAGGACTAGCTAGAGTTTGATTTATTCTATCCTTTAGTTTAGTTTAGTTTAGTTTAGTTTAGTTTAGTTTAGTTTAGTTTAGTTTAGTTTAGTTTAGTTTAGTTTAGTTTAGTTTAGTTTAGTTTAGAATGTTTATTTCGAACATGTGACAAAAAAGTAAAAAGAAAAGAAAAGAATCAAAATAAAAAAGATTTTCTAAAATAGATAATACAGAATAAAATAAAAAAGTAAAAGCAATTAAAAAGGTTGCATTCAACATAAATTTAACATGCTCAAAAAGGAGTAAGATGAAGTATAAACTTATGTTATCCTACTCCCTAATCTGTGTTCATAATTATTAAGTTCATAATTTGTATACAAATAGAAAATCAAGCAAATATCAGATCAATCAATATAAAATATATAGTAATATGACAGTTTTACATACCCATATACTATATATATGATAAATAATAATATAATAATACAATATAAATATAATAATAATAATATGATGTGTTGTCAACCCCGCCCATTCCCAGCCTGTGAGTTCATTGATATGCATCTCTCCCGGGTCGTCACCCGGGTCCTGTCTGAATTGTCATGATTGATTGATTGATTGATTGATTGATTGATTGATTGATTGATAAATACTTTCATGACCTGGGATTTACCCGTGTTGACTGGCTTGGTTTGAATTGACAAAAGCAGAGTTGAACATGGGTCAAATAACCCAGGTCCGACCCTGGTCCTAAGTGGTATTAGTGTCCGAAATAGCTTGGTAGGAAGGAAGATCTCAGTGATGCAGTAACTGCATTTCATGTTGATCTAGTTATGCGGACAATGTGACCAGAGGATCCTCAAGAGGAGACTGTGAGATTCCCCTCAGGAAAAGTGCCTTTGGACAATGTGTATTTTCATTCAAAACTGCACATGGATGGAAAGCAATGCAATTCCACTAAACATAAGGGACTCAACCTCATACAACTCATTTAAGAAAAACACAAAAATGGT
>CABFOS010046790.1:7970-20369 GCA_900660315.1 Diretmoides pauciradiatus | reverse complement strand
GAAGGCGAAGCTCTCAATTTACCAGTTGATCTACATTCCAACCCTCACCTATGGTCATGAGCTTTGGGTAGTGACCGAAAGAACGAGATCGCGAATACAAGCGGCTGAAATGAGTTTCCTTCGCAGGGTGGCCGGGCTCAGCCTTAGAGATAGGGTGAGGAGCTCGGACATCCGGGAGGGACTCAGAGTAGAACCGCTGCTCCTCCACATCGAGAGGAGCCAGTTGAGGTGGTTCAGGCATCTGGTTAGGATGCCTCCCGGACGCCTCCCTGGGGAGGTATTTCGGGCATGTCCAACCGGGAGGAGACCTCGGGGTCGACCCAGGACACGCTGGAGGGATTACATCTCTCGGATGGCCTGGGAACGCCTCGGGATTCCCCCGGAAGAGCTGGTGGAAGTGGCGGGGGAGAGGGCTTCCTGGGCTTCCCTGCTGAAGATGCTGCCCCCGCGACCCGGACCCGGATAAAGCAGAAGACGACGAGACGAGAAGTCAAATCAAGTAAATATTGCCAGGGGCGATTTTGAACTACGTACTCAGAAACGACAACAAACTCCATAAATCATCCAGTCTGTAATTTAATTTAATCAAAAACTGTCAGGGCAACGTATTGTTGGCAATACAGAGTGAGTTAATGTTACACAACTGGCAGCATTTAGTAAGCAAAAGGACCATATTGATTGACAACCAATATACGTATATACACAACATATACAGTGAATTCAACACTGTACAAGTCCCATTCATACATGGGATGGATTATACAAGTGATTCTGTACAAATAACATTTCATTTCAGGCCTGGGCTCAATTCAGATTCAATTCAATCGGCAATAGAAACTGCAGTTAATTTGCTAATGATAGAACATCATTCCTGTTATTTCCTAAGAGATGTTAAGTTTTTAAATATTGGAATTTTTTTTTAAATAAAGAAGAATCCACCACTGAATTGAACCAAGGCCTATTTTATTTCTTCATTGGAATGAGAACTTCCAATTTTTTGGAAAATCACAGGTTGTAAACATTATTTATCTGAGTACAAAACCAGAATGTAAAGTGGTCGTTTAAGTAGGTCATCCTGCATTAATACTGCAGTGGCCACTGTAGACTTTTTTTCCTGTGTACTTTACAGACAAAAACTACAGTTGTTGTATATTGTAACACAAAACACGTGTCTCAACCTTTCGCCGGCCATTCCTTGTGTCCACTGATGGCTAAAAAGGGAAGAAAGTTGGTTTAGAGTTTCCAAACGCCCTCTCAGGAATGGAGCTACAGAGCGGCAGTAAAATGTGGGACTTCTATTGACAGCTCAGTCTACACAGTTAAGAGTAGAACTGACAAAGTGGTAAGAGAAGGTTCAACCATTCTCTGTGCTCCCTTATTCCAAGACTCCCTGGAACTTCAAAACAGTACAAATTAATGTGCACAAACAACATTGAATCAAACATAAATACTGTCAAATTAATCTATTTTACAAGGAATATAGGATTGGCAGATTTTCAAACGTACTTTGTGGCTATGTTAATGTCATAAGTGTGGGATGCTTAGGTTCAGTCTCCAAAAACATCAAGCAGTCAGTCTGAAAGCCAATTTGACTGACAGGCTGATTATATAACAAGCCAGTCAGTTCAACCAGCCAAGCTACAGTATCGCCCATCAGTCACTCTTGCTGTTATTATCCAGCATCCACAGCATTAGTGCCTCAAACAAACAGGGAAATGTGCCTTTAATCCACACAGGGTAACACTGAATACAGTACATGCTTGGCTAGTGTTGCCAGTTTGAAATATTAAACATTCTCTCAATCTTAGAAAACAGAGATATATAAACATGAGTCCCAATTTGGCACCATGAGAAGCAGATTGAGTAATATCTGATCTGTTTTTGTCACGACTGTTTGAACCCACATGGAATCTGATCTTAAGACCGTTTCAACAATTACAAGAAGATCACATCTGTGCTGAAAGGGTTTTAAAAACCCCACAAAAAAAACAGATTTTCTGTTCCGTTGTAAACGCAGCCAAACAGAGTGACACATGTAACATGGCACTGTGAGGAGCAGACGTAGGGAGATCGGTTTCTAGAAACATCTTGAAGGGAAAGGGAGTTGAAACTTGAGGACAAATCTGCCCTGTGAACCTGATCATTCTGTACTGTTCCCTTGGTCTGAACACACCCCTGATAACTGTCACTTTGGAGGAAGGCTCCAATTACACAGGAACGGAAAACCTTAAAATCGCTGACCCTTTGTGTCACAGGTCTGATCTTCACGTCTGTCTAATCACAAATAAATCGATTTTGGTTGAGCTGAAAATCAGATCTTTTGTGCCTGTGTAAATGCTGCATCAGAGTTACGTTCAGTTTCATTTCACTGCACCTCAAAAGAGAAAACATTGTTTTAGTGATAAGATGCTTTGGAGTCATCATACTTTATATAGTTTGCATTCAACAACAAACAACAACCATGCCAATATTAAAACCTCCAGATGTCTGCTGATGTTACAAGAGAGCAGAAACAGACACCAAGACCCAGACTATGTATCAAGAATCTACCAATATTCAGGTTGAATCTGAAATCATATTTTTAGAAGCTTGATACATATAGGCCTGATGCAGTACTACATAGATGGGAATTTGCAAAAAGCTGACCCCAGATCAGCATCAGTGTGCATGTCAGGTGCATATACTGTGTAAAATGTGTTTGGTTTTCTGATTCAGAAACGAGGTAAGAGATGGTTTAAGCAGTTTCCAAACTCATATTGTACAACAGTCTGGCTGTATGATTCTACCACACCCACTACCCTTCCTACCCTGTAGCTCAGCATTAGTTAGATGTTTTGTATTATGCATTGAACCTGATAAAGCATTTATCAAATTTTGAAATCTGAATCTGCATTGTATTTGTAAAACTAAGGCAAGGCTAACAGTCTTCTGTGAGCCTAGCCAGTGTCATACTTGTCAAAGGGCATCGATAATGAAAATAATAATGAAAATGTATAATTTCCTCTGCTGCATATTTAGGATCATGTTTTGGTTTGACACCTGATTTGACAGAAGCAGAAACACAGCCCATCCCAGCTGTAGGTCCACAACCAGTCACGGTTATTTATGGGAATACATTAAACCAAGGACACTCACTAGCTTGAATTCTCACCTAGTTAATACTCAAGCCAGATATCTTGCCCCATGCTATCTTGGGCTGACTATTTGGTTCTCCTGAACACCCTGTGTTTGCTCTGCCACTTCCTCTCTGTGTGAAATGGCAACTGAAGATGTTAGTGTTTGGATGCACTGCAGCGTGGATGCAAAAAATGTAGTGAAACCAAACGAGACCAGCAAATTCAGAACAATAAATGATGCATAAGTAACTGTGGGTGTGAGGGGCTTTCCTCCTCATCTTGTAGATTAATCAAACAAAGGCCCACATCTTTACTCACACGGTTGATTCCTAGCAGCAAACTATGTGTGGAGATAGGCGGAGCTTGGGAGAAGGATCTTAAAAGGGTTAGAGGAACAACACTGGAAGGTGGGTACTTATGGGTCTGATCTGTTTGATTGGAGCAGTCGCGAGAGTGTGGGACTACCTCACGTGGGATTGGAGGAGCATCTCTGCAGGAGGAGGGCGTGGCAGGTGTCGCAGACTCTGACTGGTTTAGGGGAGGCTGGTAGAGGAAGCTCATTGTCGCTGCAGCTGTTACAGAAAATCTCACCACAGTTCCTACAGTGGTGCTGGAGAGAGACACAAAGACACGTTAGTCAGCATTATAACCACCACACTTAAATGTACTTTAAAAATGTGTCTGTTCAGCCATGACGGCTATTGCTGCTCATGCAAACTACCCACTATTTCTGCTGTTGGACACAGAAAACTCTTCATTTCCTGTGCGTCTACGCAACACTTGGTGTTTAAAACAGCGAGGAAAACACAATGTAAAAGCTTCCATGACCTATAGGTAAAGACTGAGGTAGAGGTAGAGAGCACGGTAAAATTATTATTTCATTATCGTTCGAGGCAGACCTTCCGTCTTGCGATGGAGAACTCCTTCTCACACAGCTTACAGTGGCTGGCTTCCTTGTCCTTCAACCAAACCTGGCCCCCCTGAAACAACAACACATCACTGCAAACATAAGCCCAAACATTACAGTACATGATATACATTACAAAACATTACTAGATCAGTTTCTTTTAGACGCCCTGTCAGGTATCATAATGGGAACTAAACAGTAGCAGCTAGCCAAGTGTCACTATGGAATCTTTTTCATGTGACAGGAGCGTGAAGTTCGATAAGACACCAAAATGTGAAACATGCAGTGCTTATACAGAACTTTAAGTTGTTTATTCTGATACTGATGTAGTGCTGAGTGATTTGCAGACTAAGATAAATACAATCTCGGCACCAAGAGGCTCAAACGGTCTGACGACCGTCCGAGCCTCTAGTTTTGGGTTATCTGGTCTAGCCGGAATATCTGGATAACGACTTCCTTTTCCAGGCGCCGGTCATTTAGTTTTTGCGGTCATTTTTTTATATCAAACTTCTGCCATACCCCATCGGCAAACAAGCTAATGCATCGCGTTTGTCAAGCAAATACCTTAAACATAGCAATCAGACTATAAAACGACCCGCAGATAATGACCTCCTCTTCTGTGCGTCCGTCATCTGCCGGACGTTTTACAGTCTGATTGCTTTGTTTAAGGTATTTGCTTGACAAACGCGATGTGTTAGCTTGCTCGACGACAGGGTATGGTAAAAGTTTGATATAAAGAATGACTGTAAAATCTAAATGACCGGCGCCCAGAAGAGGAAGTCGTTCTTCGGATCCACTGGCTGGACCGGATAACCCAGACACAGTGGGAGTTGCCCCCAGATAACTATCTATCTACTATTCATTCTATTATCGATAACAGGTTCTGAGGTTGAGGTACATACTAAAGGTTTAGATTAATTTCTCTTGTTGACTCTTTTCTTGTCTCTTATCTGACTACTACCTTACAGTACCTGAAGAGCTTTGTTGGCCTCTTTGATGTCCTCAATCTTCAATTTGGATCTGATGAGGAAAATAAAAAGGCGGTAGTAAGTAAAAGTAATAGATATAATTAACCCACACAGGTCCTGATTCTCATGTCATTAATACAACATATCTTGCCTCTGATACAACCAAAATTCCTATTGTCAAGCACTTGTCAGTTACATTATAGAATCAGTTACTGGTTGAGTTTACAGCCCAGCTCCGTAGCTTCTTTGGCTTTCTAAACGATGGCAGAACATGAATAGGCATAGAGCAACAGTAAATATACACATGCTCATTTGTCCAATCTCAACGTCATCTAGCGTCTCATTTTGTTCTGTGTACATCATCACCAATGACGAAAACACAGAGCCCAGTTCATATGGCGGCGCTCCCTCTTGTGCACCTAATAAAGGGAAATGATGATGATAATAACTTTATTTGTATAGCACTTTTCACAAAGTTCACAAAGTGTAATACAGAGTATCTGGTAGCTGTTGATGGAGAGTTTCTCTTTCACATTCCCCAGATCTTCCTATTTGATCAGGGTTTGAACTGGCAACCTTCCAGGCTACTGCTGCCCCCATGATTTTAGATGTTTTATGTTTGCTGTGTGAATTTAGACCGCAGCTCCTCGCGATGAGTCTTCACAGGTGGCACAAATGTTGACTGGCTGAGTTGAGATACCAGAGCCTCTAAAGGCCTTTTCTTGGTTTGTCTGACAACTAGTAACAGTGTACTATCAGTATATACATTTCAGCCATGCAAGTTTCATCAAGGTAATTCTAAGAAAGACCAATTTCGTCAACATGAACATGAAAACTGTATCAGAATACACGCCTGTGTGCCTGGGTTGATTTATCACCCAAAACTGCGCACCAAGAAACGTTATTCAAAAGTGCATCTGAGACTTAAACTGTATGCAAGACGTTTTAAGGCCTCGACTTTAGCTAATATGATTTAAGGCCTGCAGACACCCTGAGAGGTATGTAGATGTAGATTTTAGAGTTTAGTTCCTACAGATTGTCTGACATGGAGCTGCTGCGGTGCAATATAGGACATGATGCAATAGCACATATAATAAAGGCACATTTACTCGCTGAGTTTAGAGCCTAGTTCCTCCAGAGCTTGTTCTTGGTCTTCACAGATTGTCTTCAGTTGAATGTTCTCATCCTGGAGACGATGAAACTCCTGGACAACAACAAAAACACACACAGACAGGAAGGCATACATCAGATCAGCTTAGATCAGGTCATATTTTGTACCATACAAGCACAAAAAAAACATACACTGTACTGTTGAACATGCAATGCCCCCTCTCCCTACCTTCTTCAGTCCGTTGATCTGCAGTGCCTGTCCGCTGAGCTGTGCCACAGTCTCTCTCTCCCTTTCCAGATCGTTTAGCAATGTCTGGCGCCATTCCTTCTCTATCTTCAGGTCCGTTTCCAGCTGTTGGCTACAGGAAGAACAACGACAACATAGGGAGCCGAGGCTGACGTCACTTCTGCCTATTCTGATACATTACAGATTACTTGATCATACTTAATATAAAGGAACTACGATCCGTACAGTTCTGATTCTGAAAGATAATGTGTAAGAAATGTGTATATGTAATGATTGCTTATATTACAGAGACTGCCAGGTGAACAAAATGCATTGCTTTGTTTAGTTGATGTAAGAAGTGTCCCTTCTTGTCTATGGAAAATCACCAAGCTGCTAAGTCAGTGTACTCCCTATATACACAACACCAACAACGGCGACATTAATAGCAGTGATAAAACAGGAGATCACAAGAAACCATTACAGTCATGTTGTTCTGTCACAGCTGCAGCTCTGGTTGGACTTGCTGTTGCAGAAGTGGTTTCTATACGGTTTATATTGGGTAACAGATTGGTTTATTTGTGAATAGAAATGGCATAGAAACCATTTCTATTATATCACAGATCAGCATGTCGCAGAATTGGGTAGTGTGGCTTCTATATGGTTTCTATTCTATTGCAGCAGCATATTAGAGAACAGGTTAAGATGGGTTCTATATTTCGTAGAGCCGGTTAAGGCGTGATGAGTGACATGCTGTATAGCAGTATGAAAGGCTGCATCTACACTGCTATTGTCAGAAGAAAAGTGTCGGCAGAATTTCAAGAATGATATGTGTTAGTAAGTTTCATGAACCTATTGCCCATGAATCACGTTTCTAACAAATAAAGGGCCGTGTTGAGTTTCAATACAAGGAAACATAAAACATCAAAAGTTACACCACTATGCTATATGCTCTCTGAAGCTTACCTTTATTCATAGAAAATAGCTACGTGTGCATGTGTGTTCGGTCTGTGCTTTTTGCTTACAGTTGTCTTTCTCTGTGTTCAATCTGCCGCTGTAGGCTGTCGGCCTTGTTGGCAAAGTCCAGTTTGAAGCGCCTGGCTCCCTCCTCCGCCGAGGTGCGGTGCCTCTCTGCCTCCTGTAATCTGCACCATTATAACCAGGGACAAACTCAGGACCATGGAGAGAAAAAACTGGGGCGAGGGATGGAGGGAGAGAAAAAAACAGAGGAACGGAAGGAGGACGGATGGATGAAGGTGACGAGAGGGTAGATAGCGAGCAAAGGATTGAGGTATGGAGTGGAAAGATGAGGGAACGTATGGAAGAAGGGATGGATAGATAGAGACAAGATGAAGAATGGGGAAGGAGGGATGTGGTTGTAATCTGCACCATTACAGTAAAAGATAGGGAGAAACTGGGACGGGAGAGGGAGGGTAGAGGGGGTGGAAGGAGTTAAAACACAGGGAGACATGGAAGGAAGAGGAATGGTACACAGTAAGGAAGACAGTGGTACGGGTGGAGGGGAGGAGGTAAACGCAGCAATGAAGTCCAATAAAGATGTGAGCTGAAACAATCAAACCAGCAAGGGAGAAGTGCCTACAGGCAAACTGAGTGGAGAAGAGGTAAGAAGAGGACGGCCAGATAAACCATTAGGAAAAGAGTGTTTGGTATGTTGGTACACGCAGAAGAAATGTAGCTTGGAATGGACATTCACCATATCCAATATATCTTTAGTACATAAGCAGTCCTAGTAACTACTATCTGTACTAACTGCACTGCAGCACGCCGTATGGGGAGAATACCAACATACAACTGCTATGGATTTTCAGTATTATGAAGCTTCAGGATTCTTCGGATTCACGGAGGACGGAGTATTCACAAAGGGGCAAAAGTTTGATACGATTTAGATCAGTGGGATAATCCAACACCACAGAGGTTTTCCAATTGCCCTCTGACCTAGAATGCGTGGTAACTTACACCCTAAAACCTTAAACACGGCTACTGTCGATGCATTTCTGGGTCTACTTTGTTGTTTAGTGGTATATTTTTCTTATTCCCGTGAATAACCGGCCAAACATAGACGACGTGGTGTCACACTGAGATATTTCCAGCACAGCAACAATGGAGTTTAATATGAGAACAGATTTAAACGATCCAAAATATCGACAGTAAACATCAGGTTTTGTCAGTCCCTCAGAATCAAAGAAGGGCTTATTTCGAGATTCACCCTTTTGAACTGATGTTCAACAATCCTACAGGGAGAAATCCATTGCAGAAGAGCCAGAGACACCAATTTCTCCACAGACACACACCTCAATAGACCATAATGCAATGCAGCCACTAGACATGTTGTGTTTTGAGTAAGGGGTGCAACACTGGTCACTCTCTTGCTCTTACAGTTAGTATTATTATCGCTCTCTCCACCTACAAGCAACACCAACTGGAAATGTAGTAAATCAATCAAATTAATTTCAACTCACTGGCATTAAAGACTCAAACCACAACCGGCACTTTCAAAACATCTAACTTTATTGGTCACGGTGGCAAAAGACAGTAGTTGAGTGTTTTTAAATGGTCATAATGAGTCTTCTTCAAACGGACAGGAATTACAGTACTAGGAACATGGAGTTAGAATAAGTAGAATGATTACTGATCTATCACAAAGCCAACACATATCTTAAGACAAGAGACGACAAATCATTCAAGTTTCCTTGACAACAATGCAGAAGTTTCACAACTGTGCAACTAGACTTTTTTTTTATACTGGAACCAGCCAAAGTGTTTTGTTTCAAATATCACAGCAGAAATAAAGCAGAACACGCATGAACTGAGCTAACGTTCTATAGTACTGGTCCCATGTCAGGCCACTGAGCTGTTTGCATCTACAAAACCTGACTAAACCTTCTAATGCTGAACTTAAGTGTACTGTATGTCTAGAAGGATGAAGAACAGGGGCTGTAACACACATGCAACAAATCGAGAGAGAGTAGTAGTATCTGTAGTGTATCCCAGTGACTGACAGTCTCCTTGTTCTTCCTCTCAGGTGTAATCAGAGGCAGTGATAGAATTAGTTTGGCCAGGTTGAGGATAGTCGCCATGTTGCTGTCCCTTCTCTAGACCTAAAAGAACGCCGGCTGCATAAATGTAACCTCAAAGCCCCCTATAGTATCACCGTGGGAGATCGCCAACATTTCAAAGATCAGCTGGCATAGAATCACAAGTTACTTAGCAGGATTGTGGCGCTAACATGGAGGCCACTAGAAACTAAAATGACCAATGACCTTTTAATCAATTGCTCTGCTCTGAAGATAAAACCACTCGGGTGTTCTGATATGAATGGGGAAGACCAGTCTACTCATTCTAACTCAACGTGGCAATGACAATGAATAGGACACAACACCCAACAAAGCTAGGATTACATTTCTGAGCCAAAAACAGTCAACTACCTGTATGTTAGTGGTACTGCACATCATCTGACTACTGGCGACAGGAAGAATGTGTAGCACATGAGTGTATGTGTGTGTGTGTGTGTGTGTGTATGCCTGAGCATGTGAGTGAATTAATAAAGGTAGCATTGATTTACAATTTTTCTTCAGTATCTATTAAAGTATAATTGACACGTTATTTTGATGGTTCTCTGGCCAGCAAAATATAGCTACAGATGATGCTACATGAAAGCAACGAGCAACACTGATGTGATTCAAATTTGGAGCAAAATCATTGACCAGAAAACAAATTGTTATAATTGGTTGAAGGTGTTTTTTACCATGAATTATAAACATGTTGCAGTAGTGTCTATGAATCCCAGAATGTTGCTGATGTTGGTGTAGCGATTACCAAAGAACCAAACCATGCATTCCAGTTTCTCTTGGTTCTTTGACTACTCTCAGGCCACAGAACCATCTGAATATTGTCTGAAAACAAAACAAGAATGTGCCTTTGATTTATCCATTTATTCATTCATTCATAGGCAATTTTGTGTTTGCATGTACGTGCATATGTGCGTTTGTTCTCAGAAGGAGATGTCCTTGACTAGCTTGTACTGGTGCTCTGTGTCTGTGCTAGCACACTTAACAAATGACATAGCTAGCGTTCTCGTCTGACTTAGCAGGTCTTTATCACTACACACGCATCCATGTGCAAACACACATACATACAAAAGAGTCAAATAAGGATTAAAAGGGGAAAAAATAAAATTGTGGAGGTATGGAGGGAGTAAAATGGATGGATGAATAGATGGATGCATGAAAGAGAGAGAACAGAAGGAAGGAAGGAAAGAAGGAAGAAAGGATGTCAATATATCAGTGTTCTAAGTGGCCCGGGTTACACTTAACACTTACAGGCAACTTGTTTCATCACGAGCACGGCAGGACGCGGTAACATGCACAAATCTGATTTCAATTATCATCCAAACCTGATTTGCAGGTGTGCAGGTTCACATTGTGATCAGATTTCTACACAGTCTAAATATATTTACAGCAACAATGAGCATATGAGTAATGTAAAGAGACGGC
Source organism: Diretmoides pauciradiatus (assembly GCA_900660315.1). Lineage (NCBI taxonomy): Eukaryota > Metazoa > Chordata > Actinopteri > Trachichthyiformes > Diretmidae > Diretmoides > Diretmoides pauciradiatus. The sequence goes on along the minus strand of CABFOS010046790.1, from coordinate 9,531 downwards.
GAAGTAAAGCAGGAAAAAGTAATGTGGACAGGTAAATAAATACACCCAAGAGACACACAAAACACAGGAACATTTTCAGGTCATGTGTGGATGGACGACACCATAGTGTCAACATGAGTTCTTTCTTGGCAAGCCACACCTATGCTAACAGTAAGACGGAGCGAGCAGTATTTTCATCTGTCAGTGTGGCATTATTGGCATATTAAGCTCAAATCTTTATCCCTAATTCGTTAGTAAATAATTTGATTTCAAACAGTGGCTCCAATAAGAACATAACCAACTTCAGGGTTACAGACTCAGAAGTTGTCAGCTACAACAACCTCAGACTCTTCAGCCAGACACCTTCTCTTGAAAGTTGGGTTACGGCCAATCAAACAGATTGCAAAAATCCCACTGAGTGTAATCCGGGTCTATGGCTGTGTCCCAATTCAGAGGCTGCATCTTTAAAGGCATTTTAAGACCGATTGCATCACAGTGGCGCGACTGTCCCATTCCGAAGGCATAGCGAAGACTCCTTCAAATGCGGCCGAGAAATGCAGCCTTCCTTTTCTGAATTTTAAGGATACGACAGTTGTATCCTTTGTGGTCTATCCCAAGATTCATTGCGCGCTGGTGACGGGTTGGATTTTTTTCAGAGATGTGTCCCGCCGGCAATTACACTACAATATTAAATTAAGGTTAGGGTTATTTTAAATATGTAATTATATTGTCAAAGTTAAAGGACGTTAACGCTAGACATATAAATACCATAATAATAACATTACACAACGGTGGTGAAGAATCTACATTTCCTTCTCCAATAAAACGTAAAACAAAACAAACAAACACAAAAAAAAACTTTCTGGGTCCATTTCTAGCCTGCCGGTGTCCAGCTCTGTGTTCTCTACAAAGCTGTGTTCTCTGGAGCCGTTTCATTTAACATTTGTTAAATAAATAAATGAATTAACATTTGTTAAATGAATGGCCATGGGTTGGATTGCGGGCAGATCTTAATGGGACGCACTCTACCAAGTGAGCCACCAGAGGGCCCCACATTTACAACTCAAACTCTCCTCGCTGGGCAACTCTGGTCCTGTTGGTCCGGTCAGCAGCTCCTCACATCTCAAATCACATCTGGAGCAAATTTCCAAATAGGCATTATTTGGATAAACTGGCCACATGTTGGGACTCTACATGGTTACTTTCTCACCTGAAAAAATATTAAAACTTAATAAAGTGACATATTAACAGCTTTTAGAGATTTTGAGTGACAGGAGGGGCGGTCGTGACGCGAGGGTAAAGGCGTGACTGGTGATGCAAACAGGAAGTCCTCCACAGACCAGACCATCTCATTTAACAACGCTCGGTTCGGCCTTTATCGACCACGTAGACCGTGGAGAAGGCCGTGGCCTTGGTAGACCGAGTAGACCGCGTCCTTTACGGACGCAGCCCCTGAATTGGGACACAGCTTATGTATCCTAGCCGCCTACAAACATTTAGAGCAGCAAAAAACATCAACCAATCATAAACAGGATGGAACGGATTTAAACCAATGGGAGAGGGGAGAGGGAGGGATGGACTA
>CABFOS010046669.1:0-10943 GCA_900660315.1 Diretmoides pauciradiatus | reverse complement strand
ACACACACACTTGTACACACAACAAACCTCGAATTATAGCAGCAGGATTTTTCAAGAGTGGATGTGTATTTATGTTGTTTGCTGTGCTGCCTGTGTGTGTGTGTGCCTGTGTGTGTGCGTGCGCGTGTGTGTGCGTGTGCGCGTGTGCGTGTGTAAGGGAAAGGACTGATTTGTGCTACTATTTCCATCCAGTTGCTCATATTTGACATCCCTTTTACACGCTCAGGCATGCTATGTCACACTATTACTTTATATCAACATAATTCACAGCCCTTCTGTGACGCAGACCCAGTTCGGTTTGTATAGACAGACACTGAAGGGGGGTGGGGTATATTTGGGGACACTTTAATGGCCTGTCCTTTAGCTGACAACTCTCAGAGGATCAGGCTGGCCTTTTGGCGCTGCACTCGCTTGCTGGCTGGCTGGTTCCGCTTTAGAAAAGGAGGGACCAGGGAGGAAGAATCTCTGCCTACGGCTGTGCTCAAATTACACATGACACATCCACGGCAGACAAGGAAAGCAGGCAAGAAAATTAGCAACTAAAAAGGACAGGGGAGAGGATCAGGACTGACATGGGACACGTTTCAAATCCCCTCTACCCTCCATTTGTCTCTGCTCACCGCTGGCTGCTGCCCTACTTCTTTTTATTCTGTTTTTTCCCCCTGCTGGCTATAGCTCAGCTGGCTCCTGCTATCTCTCTGTCCCTCTTTTCCTTCCACTCTATTTATCTGTGTCACCAACTCCAGTGTTTTGAATATTTGGTCAAATACTGCCTGTGCACTAAAAGCTGGATGCCTTAAACCCTCAGCGCCTCGGCCGGACAAACACATTTCCTCTTGAAAAGTCTATCTCCAAGCATGTGGCACTGCAACATCATTCGAAACCATTAAGAGTGTTAGCTGTCTACCCTCTTGTGAGCTTTGACAAAACCATCGCCATGGCAACAGAAGGTCTTAAGAACTTGATAATGGCCTTTTCTGAGTCAGAGTAGTACTCACAGAACAATGCACAGATTTCTAGCATGTCTGAATCACCCTGGTTCATCCTGTCCTGTGATGCTAGATGTTTTACAAAACTGCCTGTAGCAGCCAGTGCAAAGTTCTGAATGCATTCATCTTAAATACCACACATCTGTATCTGCTCAACATTACTTTAAATTAAGCCAATGTATCAAAGCTTGAGCAACCTATACTGTAACCCTAAGCCCCATTAAGTATGCATGCAGAGATGGTGGCGTGGAGATGAGTGGGTGTATAACAAACATAGTCAAAGGCACGCAATTTATTGATAGCGGGAAAATGTCATGCGATGTTTTGAAGATGTCTCACACAGCAGCCAGCAAGCGTAACTACTAACAATCTGGGATATTTTCATAGGAATGTCTGTTTTGCTGCTCTCCATCAATGATTGATATGAACCCAGTAGCGATTCAACCTCTAGCCAGGTCATGAAAATGTTTCCATTTGCTTTTTTAAACACCCGTAGGTCTTTACTAAGAGAAACACTGTTAACAAGTGATCTCTTGGAAGTGCAGTGCAGAAACAGAAGACAATTGAACTGACTGTAACAAGTTAAATACAAAGTGTTTGCCTTTGCTTTTCTGAAGGTGTGAGCCCAATCTGAAGGCTCTCCCCCCGCTACAATGAAGGTAACACGGTGCATCGGTGGTTAAAGAATTTCACTATTTGGCACCTGAAAACTAGAAGTCCATGCTGTTTCACCCATCCGTTCCAACCCACTTTCACCAGAGGAAGGTGCTGCTGCTGCTATGGAGTAATTAGACATAAGGGACATTGCACGTGATAAAGCATGACATATGCATAATCCTCCCCAGCGCTCTCACTGACCCATGACGCATTTATTTAACACAGACCCAGGGGTTAAGTACTAGCAAGCTATCAGGGTGCAATGCATGCACCCCCAAGGCTGTGTGTGTGTGTGTGTGCGTGCATGCGTGCATGCGTGCGTGAGATACAATAGCAAATGTTGTGTGATGTGATACAAACACACAGACCCAGGTGTTTCCTCATGTGTGAAAGAGACACATGCACTTGCACACACACAACCCTGCCTGCACTCGGCAGTGCAGTGCAGTCGTTATTAAAGTCGTCATCAGTGATTTTTAGAGGGTTGTGCGTGCAGTTTGAAGAGGCTAATTATCTCACTGAACACCACACTGAGGCACGTACGCACGCACGCACGCACGCACGCACGCGCGCACACACACACACACAATCCTAAATGCTGAGTCAAACTCACACTGATATACCTGCATTTACATATAAATAAGACATCCCGTAGTTGGGGATAGGCCGATTTGTGCATCTCAAAACCAGTCATTCACACACAAACGTGCACACACACACACACACACACACACACACACACACACACACACAAAAAAATCAACATAAAAAAGCAATTTTCTTATGAGGGAAGAAGTGGGCCAGGAGCTGTGGCTTGTTAGCGTAAGCTGTCATCATACATTTCTCCATAGAGGAGACCAGGGGGACTCCACAGACAGTGCAGGAATGCTAAGCCCCGTCTCTACCGAGCATCTTAACTTCATGCCTGTCACATTTGATGTTAATATGAGTGAAGCCTCATTCTGTCAAAACACGTTAGCTGATGTGATTATAATCCAGGGGAAAAAATCTTCTAGTGTAAGAATAAGTTGTTTATGTTCAGATAACATAGTGTAATGGGAGAATATACAGTAGTCTCAATGTTTCAATTATGAATATGCGCTACCAGGAACTGCACCATCTGTGCTTCTCTGCTTGAGTTACCAGACAAAGGAAAGTGACACCCATTCCCATCTCAAATTCAAACCACGGACATGTCAGCAAACTAGAGGAGGCCTGGCAACTGGACATTTGATCATGTTTTAAAAACATAGATTACATCTTTTAGAGTCCCTTCTGTGTCTGAGTGCATCGGCGATCTTGACTATACTTCTGAGTTCTCCATTGGTCTGTGGTGTGATAGCTCGAGCTTTCATTCCATCCATCAATGATGTGGGATCCATACTGTACTATCTGATGCATGTCTGTGGAGTGAGCGTCGGCCCTCAGGTACTGGGAGCGTGACAGGCGGGACGTCAGGGTAAAGATTGAACAAGATTACCCTGCATTATAATGACCCTGTTTTGAGATTACACCGCTCCCTGTGTAGCGGTAGAGCCTCGGGGTGTTCGCCAGTGTGGATGTGGGGTTTCCTTGCATATTGATGAGGTTAGCATCCTGTCCTGCGTGGTGCGTTCAATCCCACGGGTATAGTTAGGGTTATTTATTTGCGTTCTAGTCTTACACAAGGAAATTGATGATTCAACCTCTCGGCTAATTCTTGACAAAGATGAATTGAGTCATTCGCGTGTGTAGGCTGGGTATTGAGGTGTGTGGGGAGGAAATGTTCATGTGTTTGAGTGGCTGTGTGTGTAGTTGAGTGTAGATGAATAATGGGTGTAGATGAATATGAATAAAATAAGATGAGAACAATACTAACCTGGCATTAACATGCGTCTCTTATCCAGATTGTGTCTAGATAGAATTTAGCTGCATTACATCAAAATAGGTCCTTTAAAACTGACAGTAAACACCTCATCTCATTTGAGTATCCTGGCAATCCACTTTTAATAAGTATGTTATTATCTGTGCTGCCTGAAACCTGCTTGATTTTGCATGCATTAAAGTTTATTTCTGTTTCATGCTATATGTGGATTGGAAACACATTGCAGTTACACTTTGTTGTTAAAGGTGCAACATGCAGCATTTTAACAAATAGCAGCCTCTACACTGCATTTTACATTGTGTACAATCGCGTCGGATTTAGCGGGAAATCGTGCTGCATTGTTTTACGGCACAAAGGGACAAAGCTTTACGGCAAGTAAGTAAATAATATACAACTTTATTCCAGTTCTGCTATTCTGTCCCCATAGTTTTAACTTTCAACCTCGTCAAAATGCATATTGGCCGACCAAACAGAGAGGCACCAAACAGGAAGAGGGTACTGTTATTCCAGCATAAAGGACGTTAAAGCTTTCAGAGGTTCTGGCAATGGCAGATGGTGGAAGGAGTGAACTTCCAACATGTTGATCATCTCATAAAACAAAAGACCAAAGGTTTTTTCAACCAAAGGAGAAAAGATCCTCTTTGTGACAGGAAGCTTATAGGGTTAGAGTTTATAGGAAACATTAGCACTAACAACATCAGTGGTGAGTTAAAGGCAACCAATCTTTGACCATAGTCTCGTTTGTTTATGGTCATTATATCAAGGTATCACAATTAATTTGACAATGATGTATTGGTGTTTAAAACTTCCATTATGTCATTTAGTCTTTGGCTTCTGTGGAGATAGCCGAGGTGCTAGCTCACTCGCTGTTTCAGAGCTGTGTGTCTGTGTGTGTGTGTGTGTGTGTGTGTGTGTTCATATTTAGCAGTTCCAATAGCCACACATTGTTGTCTGTCCATGAGGTAACTCTGAAACCATTTATAAGCAGTTTCATCAAATCCAATAGTACTGTATGAGGCATTTTTAAAAGCAATGTATCAAATGCCTTTGAAAGATCAATAAAAAGAGCTGCACAGTGTTTCCTTCTATCCAAAGCCGAGATGATGTCATTTAAAACAAGAGTGGCCGCAGTAACAGTGCTGTGTTATCAGATTTAGGTCCCTGTTTGATCGGGAGTGGTGTAGCTTATTGTAATGCCTGTCTTTTACCCAGATAGCCTGTGTATGTGGCTCTTGACTTTATCCGCTTTGTTTAGTGGCGTTGTGATAATTCCTGCACCCCCAGGTCATTTAGCCCCCCACTGTTTTTCTGTGTCACCCTGGCTCATTGTGGACCCCCTGCTGATGAGCTGAGGCCTGTCTCAGGGAAGGAGGATGGCCCTGGGCTTAGCTTGGCACTGTGCCGGCCACGTGGACACACACACGCACACGCGCAGACACACACACACACACACACACCCCTGGCCCTAGAGAATCAGATGCCTGTTTCAGCCAGATGTGAACCATCAGCAGAGAAACATGCACGTGCACACACCCAAACACACCCAAATACACCCACACACTCACAATCAGACATATTCACAATTATTGCATTCAGTCTTATGTCGTAAATGTGTATGCATGAGTATACACTCACACACTCACACACACACACACACGCACATCAACACAACTATCTCTGCATACAACATCCAGAGGAGTGGAACATATGTTTGCTCCTCCACTGTCGGGGAGTGTGGCGAAGCAGGGGGCTAATGTTTCTGAGCGAGCGTCATTAATATGACAAAACAAGGCTGGCTGAGGGATTTACTGTGCACACTGGTGCTGTCACCGTCTGCCAGTGCTTCTTATCTCTGTCTTCTACTGCTGTTAGCATCACAGTTAACATCCCGCCAGTCATAACCCCTGATGGATTTATGTCCAATCCTGACATCTGGGTGTGCGTATGTGTGTGCGCGCATTTGCATTTGTGCTCATGTCTGTGTTTGCATTTGAATGTGTTTGTGTTTGCACATGCAGGTGTGTGCGTGCATATATTACAGTATATCCATGTTTGTGTGTAGAGGCTCAAAGACAAATGGCATGTGTTTGTATTTGTGACAGGGGGAGATAAGGCAGTGTGGAAATCCATTCTGCCTGGGTCTGTCCGTGACTCTCTGTTGTCCAGCCACATGCTACAGAAACATTTACAGCTCATTTTAACAGGATAACGTCGCCGCCATTACAGCTCCACCAACTAATCCTATAAACCACTTATGTCTCTTGTTCTTTGTTTACTTTCGGGTTTACCTTGCAGCATGTAAACATGTATTATTCTGGCCCGTCCTCATCCATCACAGGTCGTCAGTCGATGAATTGAAGGATTGATTATGCAATCTGTTGCCTACTGGCCATTTGGAGAGTATCGATGAAGATGTTTTAAAGTGATGAATTGCAGGGGTTTGTTTCATTACCAGTAAATTAACATGAATTACTGTTGATGGGTTATTTATGGAATGATTGATTGGGACAGTTCTGTGGGTAGATGGATGGGTTAAGGTAGTTAAGGGCTTATTTCGCCCTATAGCAATCTATTGGGTCAGGTCAGAGAGTGTATTACACATAGTCCATATGTAATTCCTTGTTACCAACCTAATTCATCAGTGGTATTGGATTCTGCTCTCAGTCACCCTAAATCAACTAGCAGCTGAGGAGACTTACTACCTCCTACCATTGTGCCGTTGAGCAAAGCACAAAATTCAAAATTAGCACCAGGGTTGTGTGTCTGTTGTTGTTGTTTGTTATTTGTTCTTACACCTATTGCTCGCTAAGCCATCCTGGTGGGGGGTCCCTCTCTGAACTACCCCCCCAAAAATTTCTTTCATTTTTCCCCTTTTTGTTGTTGTTGTTGTGCCTCCGTTTCCTGTGTTCTTAATGTGTGTCCTGGAGTGCTGGCCCACTTAGTTTGATTGATTTGAATATATGAGAACAGAGCAGTCACACTCAGGAGAGGAACAAAACAATCAAACTGAAACCATGTTGAGATGTTTCCTTGTTTTTCTTTCCTTGAGGGTGCCAGCGCCAGAGGCTTTGCTGAGAGTAAATGTGATCAGACCGTGATCCGACTGTAACTACAGAAAGCACTGTGCTTGCGTTGGGTTACACCCTGATCAGATCCCCATCTCCCTCCAAACACAGCTGATGCTGATGGCCCATGTTTGTTTACCCTGGAAGTAATTGGTTTCCAGCACCAAATTTCTGAGCAGTGAAGGAAATGACTGATCCCATGTGGCTTTTGATCATAGCATAGTAGTAAGTGTGGTTCGCCTGAAATTTTTGCCATATGAAATGTGACTGGAAATGTGTAAATGGAGCAAAGTAACACTCCTCCTATCAATCTATGCAGATGACTAACCTCCATACACTCCTCTCCATTGCCTACTGTCTGCAGGGCGGTGGTGCACATCCAGGTCAATGATGTGAATGAGTTTGCCCCGGTGTTTCGGGAGCCGCAGTACCACGCTGCAGTGACGGAGGGGAAGATCTACGACAGCATCCTGCAAGTGGAGGCCACCGACCAGGACTGCTCGCCACAGTACAGCCAGATTTGTAACTACCAGATCACTACAACCAACACACCCTTTGCCATAGATCGCAATGGTGAGTAGCAAAAAGGGGAAATGGGTTGAGTGTGTAAACAGGAGCCACTGTTTGGAGGGAATAACTCAGAAGGAAGAAGCAGGGAGTTTGTGATCTAAAACAGAAGTGTCAATTCACTAAATCCTAAGGTATTTGCCACCAACACTCCCAAACCTGTTTATATCACCTAAATTCAAAGGAAAAATCAAGTTGTCAATAAAATGGGCCTAGAAACACAAGGTACATCAAGGTACAAGGTGTTTTAGGGTGTTTTTTTCCTTTACGGGACTAATTGCTATAATGATTGATGACTGACGTGATATCATTATTTGGTCAATGAAATTTCTGGACTCAACTTAGTAACTTAGGTAGATATTTAGATATAAAAATGTAGATATGGCTTCCAAATACATTTACTAGGTATTTTTGGTTGATCTTTGCTCTCTATTATAATGATAAAAACTACAAAAACAAATTCAAGCTCACTTTGTGAAGGTATAGCGAGTGTCACACCTTAGTCATACCAAATTGGCGCCCAATATCTAAAAATGCCATCCACGCAATGTGTTCGCAACCACAGTGGGAGCACACACACAAACACTCACACACGCTCTCTGGCAGGGAAAGTTAATGTTCTGACAGATGTCTTTCCCCAGGGTAAAACATGCTCTTTGCTCTTTCCAAGGACAAAGTCAAGCTTTGCCCAAAGAACCATCAGTCTCCACAAATCAGATCACAGAAGTCTGTAAACATAGGAACACACACACACACACACACACACACATACACACACACATGCCTGATCTTATCAGAATTCAGGTTTTCTTTAAACCTCCATGTCCTCCACTGACCCTACTCTCCTTCAGTCAGTCAGTCTGATCCCTCATGGAGGGCAGACTGAGCTCCGGTTTCACCGCCTGCTATTAACTTTTATACTGGAAAGCTCTTATCCACATCTCCTATATTTCATTATTACATTTGTGGTTATATATATTTCATATAATTCAGGTTTGCAAAATGTTTTCATTTAAACACGCACTGACTGGCTAGCTAGGAAAAAGTCAAAGTCACATATTCCTGGTGTGAGTGCAGACTTCTAGACTGGCTACTTCAATACAACTGACAAACTAGTGCCTCTCCTAAAACTCTTGTCCTTGCATCACTTTTTTGTTTCAGAGAACTGGAGAAAGGAACATTATATTTTCAAGCTCTTCTTATTGTTGAGGGCTAGTGTTACAATAAAAGGGCTGACCTGCTGAGGATAGGGCCAAACTGCAGAGTAAATGATACAGGGGGCCCAGCCACAGTGCTCTCTCTCTTTCTCACCCTCCATGTGAAGGGGGGGGGGGGGGTCCTCAGCAACTCTCTCTTTCTGTCTCTCTCTCTTTCTCTCAGCACTTGAGCTGAACATGAAGATGGAGGGGAGGAAAGGAGGGTGGGCTGCAGGAAAGTGAGAGAAAAGTGAGGATCAGGTCGACTGAAGAGGATAAACATTAACAAAGAGCGCCGATGGCTTGAGGAGCCGTGGGCAAGAAATCCTGAATGTTAGAACTGGATAGAGGGGTGATAGAGGAAGTTCACAAACACAGAAGCAGAGATAACCTGCTCTGTGTGTGTGTGTGTGTGTGTGTGTGTGTGTGTGTGTGTGTGTGTGTGTTTGACAGAGAGAGAGGGAAATAAGGAGAAAGACATGGAGGGTACAGCAGTCATTTACTAGCTGGCCACCCTTGCTAGCAGTCGCTGCACGCACAGCCTGCTGACATGGATAAGTTGATGTAGTAATTGAAGGAGGGCGAATAGGAACCGCTGCCATGCAGAAAGGTGTGTAGTGTGTGTGTGTGTGTGTGTGTGTGTGTGTGAGTGAGTGAGAGTGATAGAAAGAGAGAGAATGCCACAACAGATGAGGCAGCAAACAGTGAAATGGGATGAGGTGGCAAAACACTGAGACAAGGGTGTGCATTGAGAGGAAAGGGGAAGGTGGGAGATGGAGGGAAAGAAGGAATTATAAACAACCTGAGAGGGAGAAAGAGAAAGAGCGGTGAGGACAATGTGAACAATGGTGTCCTCGTATGAATTGCATCTAATCGCCCCACTCACAGGCTCGTATTCAAAATAGACCGCACTATCAACATCCAGCTCCCTCTACACATCTCCGCCCAAACGCACCAACCGCCAGAAGCATCCCAACATGCCCAGTCAATGTGCCGCCACCTCTTCCCCACCGTGCTCCGTGTACAGCATTGTCATCCATCTGTAGTCATAGGCTCATCAAATATTAACAGACGCATTAGGACTACAAGAGCTCCCTTCATGCACTCTGCTCAGCATGAGAAAAGACGGCGCTGTAGTAAATGGGTCGCGGTCGCCAACGGGCCATGGGAGGATGTTCATCACGGGATGTGGTGTGGATGTACTGCAGGGAAGAGTGGGGTATTTATTCCCATTAAAGAGGCTACATGTGGCATTTCAACATCAATAAATTATTACCGCATTCATTTTGAGACAGTGCTATAGTTACCGTAAAAACACGGTACCTTCGCCAAGGTGACTGGCGGCCTCTACGCTGCGTTTTGGGAAATTTGCTGCCGATATTAGCACTAACAATACCACTGATGAGACATATAGGCATTATAACCATAATTAAAGGGGGATACCACTAAATGTACCCGCTCCTCGACATATTTTATTGTCAACATTCACCACTGACCCTCAGACAGTCAGAAACCGGAGGGGAGTTTGTCATGGCTCTGCGTCTTTGCCGTCACACCCTCATAAAGCTCCATTAACAATGAATTTGATGAAAACGGTTACTGTGAGAGCAGCCCGAGCAGCTGGAGATATGGAAACATAGCTGTTTCACATTGGTTATGACCACTATAAAATCAAACTCATTTAGCTGTAAAAGCTCATACAAGCATTTTATGAGTCCATGAAGTCAGTCTCCCCATCACTGACAATTGAGCAGCTCCAGACTGGGTTTCTCTCCCATCGCAGAGATTTGGGTTACTGGTTTCTAGCTTTAACTGTACTATACATTGGTTCCCAACCTGGGGTCCGCGCCCCCCTCAAGGGGGTGCCAAAGATCACAGAGGGTGCACAAGGCTTTGTCTGCTCTGAGGTTGTCAAAACTAAGCTGTGTTCACACCAAAAGCGGTGTGAATTTTCACCTTGCGTTAATTTGCGTTGTGTAGGATAATTTGTTTTTTAGTCGCGTTAAACACAGCCACAATATTTGCCCTTCTGTCATGGCTGAGATAACCAGGATCACTGCTCTGTACCTTTTGTGGAAGTCCCAGATACGTCTGAGAACCACATGCCGTCGTGTCTGGGTTCAGCATGTATATTGACAGCGCCGGGTACTGAAGCCTTCCAGTAATAACAACACAATACATCCAAAATGCGACAACAACAACAACAACAAGAAGTGCATTTATTCCATATGCATAATCAGACAACTGTGAATTGGTAATAATGTTTCAGATGAAATGGCAGAAATGAAAGGAATAATATTCACAGTGCAGATAAGGAGGTGTGTATAGGCCTACTCTGTTGGGTTGTTAAAATAAAAAAATGTTTAGCTTATAGTAGAACACAAACATTTATCATAGGTAAAGGTTCTAAGAATGGAAACAATTAGAACTGATTTTCATTTTTGGCATTAAAGACTTGGAATGAATCACTTTATTCTTTTGGTGTGTGTGTGTGTGTGTGTGTGTGTGTGTGTGTGTGTGTGTGTGTGTGTGTGTGTGTGTGTGTGTTGAGTGGAAACTGAATGTGCAGCCTGGTTGTTTCCAGTCTTTGTGTTCAGTCTTGGCC
>CABFOS010046667.1:1652-13005 GCA_900660315.1 Diretmoides pauciradiatus | reverse complement strand
TTTCCCCTCCTGTATAGTATGTTGTTTTGAGAATCTGAGAGAGAGAGAGAGAGAGAGAGAGAGAGAGAGAGAGAGAGAGAGAGAGAGAGAGTTGATCTTCCATCCTAATCCTCTACTAGCTCTGGGTAGTGAACAAAATAATGAGATTACAGTTACAAGTGGCCATAATAAGGTTTCTCCACAGGGTAGCTGGCCTCACTCTCATTGACAAGGTGAGCTCAGTAATCTTAAAGTTGAGCCACTGCTCCTCCAAACTGAGAGGAGGCAGTTTAGGCTCAGGCACATCATACGGATGCCCCCTGGATGCCTCCCTTTGGAGGTAGGCTATACCAAGGAGGACACCCTGGGGTCAACCCAGGAAATGATGGAGGGACTACATCTCCCAGCTGGGATCCCTCCAGGGGATTCTGTTGGGCATCCCGCAGGAGGAACTGGAGGTAGTTGCTGGGGAAAGGGACGTCTTGTCTGCTCTGCTTGCCTTGTTGCCTGCACAACCCTGACCCAGATAAGCGGCTAGAAGATGGATGGATGGATGGATGGATATAGTGGACTGGCCATGTGGAACATCTAGACAATTTATTGTTGGCTAGAGGACTGAACTGATCTCTACCTGTAGCTACAAAACATTTATTTGGCCACTAATGATGTTTATCTATCATCAGAGTGAAATTGTGAAGGTGCGCAGCTTCACTTTGTAAAGTAGATTAGCAAAATGGGATCAATATGTCTTCTGATGATCTGTATATTAACACGTTCGGGTTAAGTTGGGGTTTTCATTGTTTTTCTCAGTCATGATTGCTCTGTTAAGGATTTATTCACAATATGGCTATGAAGGTGTTGTTAATAGGTTTGAAGGACAGACGATATTTCACTGAATATTGTTTGTTGCAGAGTCCCATTTCCTCATAATCGGGTGTAGCCAATGGAAATCAACTGCAATTATGTCACCTGACTCCCAAATTACTTCCTAAACTAAAACCTGAGAACTGCGGGGGCACCAAAACTCCCCCTGTACAATTACAGGTATGACCTTACCTGACATATCACAGCGGGAAGACATGCTTACTGTCAACAAGGATTTATAAAAGTTGTTTTGTCTTGTTTTGTAAAGAATGTTTTCCCAAGAGAAGATATGATACAGGAATGGCACATGTTCTAAACATTCACTGTACAAGTCAAAACTTAAGCCAGATTCCAAAGGTTTTGCTGCTGTTGTCAGACAAATCCCTTACAGTATAATCCCTCACAATTCAACGGTTTCATGGCTTTAGGTACATTTAGTTTCATACAGCTTATAAATGAAGCACCCTCACAAACAACTACTTCTACCAGCAAAAAGGAAAAACTGTTTAGAGAGTTTAGAAAGTCTTTCCTGCAACCCCCAATCAGATTGTTCATTATCATATACACATATGCACAAGGGCACAATGCAGCCATTGGTAGACAACACATGCATTTGCATTATCCATAGATTATAGATAGTACAGTTACATTACATAATGCCCTCGTATTCAACCTGTATTCAACCTGTATGCAAGATAGATTATTGAATGTTTTGGCACTGTTTGGCAGTCTCATTGCCCTCTGGGATCAGTAAGGGCAGCAGCTGTAGTGAGCAGGTACTGTACTGTACGCTGCCCTGGTAGTCTTTCCCTTCTCAGATGTGCCAGCTCACCTGTTTGTGCAGACTCTCCAATTCCACCTCCAGATTCTGGAGGAAACGCTGCCTCTCAGTCAGCTCACTCTGGGCTCCTCTCAGAGCTTCATTACTCTCCTTCACCTCGTTCTGCACTGCCTCCAACTGGGCATTACATAGACAAACAAACCAACCACATAAATGCGCACGCACGCACGCACGCACACACACACACACATACACATACACACACATATAAACAACATATAAACATAAACACACACATACACAAGGGGACATGGACTATGAGTTGGACTATGGGAATGTGTGTTCTCTTCTTTTTTATGCAATCATTTGAGGCCATTTGACATAAACAGTAAAATTACTTTGGTGGGATAGTTGGACTTAGAAAATAAGTTCAGCAGCTTCATTGTGTCTGTGTCTTAATTAATTCAATTAATTATGTAATTAGTGAAAGTAATAAAATAATTATCTGTTAGCAAACAATTTCTTCACTGACCTTCTTGCGGTACCACAGCTCTGCCTGTTCCTTGTTCTTCTTGACAATATTTTCATACTGGTTACGCAGGTCAGACAGAACCGAACCCAGCTCCGGCCCATGGGCCGAGTCCACCTCCACAGTCACTTCATCTCTGGCAATACGACACTTCATCTGATCAAGTTCCTGGAAAGAGAAAAGGGATCATCTAATGTGTTTATAAGGTGACAGGTTGGAGGTTTTTGGAAAGTCCTGAGAGTAAGTGTGTGTGTGTGTGTGTGTGTGTACATACGTACGTACGTTTGCATGTGTTTGTCAGTGTATTTCTGACTATTTGTGAATGTGTTTAACGAATGGATCCATGCATGTGCACATATGGAACCATGATTTGTTAATCCTACACCCTACGGTGACAGAGGGGATGTGAGAGCATCTTCATTATTTAGCTGCTCTCTATCAATAGTTGATGGAGCAGGGTTCATCTTACCCCCTGGCTCTCTCAACTCACTGCCCCCCCACACACACACATGCACATGTATTTGAACATTCAGAAAAGCGTGCACACACACATTTAACATATGGTAACACAAACTAGCACCCTAAGCTTCTTCCTAAACACGCCACGATGTGTTTAGTCCTCGGGTTAATGCGCCACAGGAAAACAGGGAGGGTTGAGACATCACACACACATTCTGTACACACATAATGTATCCACATCTCTATATATCTTATTCATGCATGCTCTCTTGCTCTCTCTTTCACTCTCTCTTTCCAATACACCTGGTTTTACATCCTGTCTTTGGAAGTGAAGCATTAATTTGGCGGGGGAAGAACAAAGTTGTGGTTTCATGTTCCAGCTACTGTAACCCCCGGAAGATGCTACTTTTTCATTAGCTAGCTTTGGATAAAAGTGTCTAAATGCTTGTAATGTCATGTCAGGTCATGTATATTGATATATTTCCATTTGTTTATTATTAAGCTAAGGATGCGTTAAATTCTGTACCTGTAATGGTTACCTGCTCATTTCTTTGCACGACTACTTTGTAACACAATTGGTCTCCAGCATTTTAATTGAACTGGATACATATAATTAATTCACACCGTGTGTCAATAAGAAGGTGATAAGTCCTTCATTATGATAAGGGGGTAAGTTTATCTTGCCCCCAGAGGATAGTAGTCAGGACGCAGATCAGCTGATGGGAGCGAAAAAGCAGGTTTGGGAAACCAGATCTGCCTGCTTCTTTTGTCTATAGTAACTAGAGGACTGCAGCAGTGGTCCCACCTCTCTCCTCCCCACTTCCCACCCCCACCACATCTTTTTTTCCTGTCTCTGAAAAGACCTCTTGAGTCCACCAAATTAGGTCATTAAACAACTTGTTGATTGTTAGGACAGGTTGGAGAAAGCGTGAGAGGGTCAAAATGAAAACGAGAGGAAGCAAATTCTCAGTGATGGAGAGAGCGAGGCAAACACGCGAAATGAAGAGGAGTCGCATGCTATACAACTATGGACACAGGAGAAGAATGACCTACTTCCTCGTGGTTTTTCTTGAGGAAGTAAAGTTCTTCCTTCAGGCTGTCCAGATCTCCTCTCAGAGTGGCAATAATCTGCTCGTGGTCTGTCTTGGCCTTCTTCAGGGCAATACAGTCTCGCTCCACTGACTGACACATCACCAGCTCTGTCTCCCACCTAGAAAAGTCAGTATAGTCAGTAGCGTACACTTAAATGGGCAGGAAAAGTACCTTGAGTGTGGGGATAGTAGCTCTTAAAGGACAGCATAACCTCCTCCACATACGTTACATTGATAATTGAGAATCACTGATTTTCATTGCTAATCAGAATATACATTAAGGACATTTTAGGACTTTTAGTTGGCCCACTGTTCTACTACTATAGGCCACAAATGATGTAGAAAGTATTCCAGTATCAAATTCTAATGGATGGTGACATAAGGGCTGAATCAGTAATACTGAATGTGCAAAGTGGCTGCTATGAATCTCTTATTTAGGTGTTATAAGTGTGTTATAAACCAGAGTAGATGTGCATTCTTCTTTTGCATGTGATTCAGCGGATATTCTAGATTTAGTACTATCTTAACTAAAGCCATCGATTCAACTCAACAGGGTTGACATTAACCTTAACTAACTAAGGCAAACAAGCAAAGGTAAAACCAAACCAGACCTTCCAGCCGCATGAACATTCCACACTGGGACAGTTTATTTCAAATCCAATTGATCCATCACTCACTTGATTCTGAAGTCATCAGCAGCCAACTTAGCATTGTCAATCTCTAACATGAGACGAGCATTTTCCAGTGTCCTCTTCCTCACCTAACAGACAACATCAACATAGCAGCACAGTACATATCAACATACTGTATAAACAGCTTCACATGCTAGTATTCACTCCTAAGTCCATTTAATTTCATGTTGCATGTAATATACTGACATACAAATAAAAGAGAGATGGTGAAATGGTAAATGGTGAATAAAATAACGGGAAAAGGAAACATAATGTGAATCTTTCTTTAATAAGGTAATACATTCCACCTCCATTAAACTGTAACCATTTCTGTTTGAACTAAACGGGTAAGATAATCATTAACTTTGAGTCGCAGGTGTTTTTGGTACAGGTTAACCAAGAGACCACGTGCAGGTCAAAGCTGCTACTGATGAATCTCGTGATGCAGCTCCTGGTAAGAGACACTTCGTATGCAGACATTTAAATGATCACTTTGTCTATGTAAAATAACCGTTGTCATCATAACCATAACCTTGAGCTTCACCTTTAAACTTGGAACCAGCAATTTGCCTAAATAAATTTAAATGTAGTACAGTAGAGTACACTTTGTGAGTGTTTGTGAGTGCTTGTGCATGCACGCATATGTTTATCTGGCTTTGTATGTGTGTATGTTGTGTGCCTACCTCTTGCTCAACAACATGAGCTTGGGCCATCATGGAATCAAGGTCATGACCTTTGGGAATGCGGTCCAGCATCAGCTGCTTGATCTTCAATTCCAGGTCTGCATTGGAGCGCTCCAGTGAACGCACCTGGACAACGCAATACAGTAAGAGACAATTAGGTCTTTATCACCAACACAAATCTGTGATGGCAGGAGCATGGGAAACCTACAGTACAGTATACCCAGCCCTCTCTGTTTAACATCTAGGAAAGGTTTCTTAATGTTTGCATATCTTAAGATATAGCAAAAGTGATTTTAGATCAGATCACATGTATTTGTGATGAATGTGATTAAGGCTCAGGTGCCCTTGTTGTTGTTGTTTTTGGAGGAAGCTATTTTAAGGTGGTAAATGGTCAGGCTCTCCTGAACAGAGATGTACTCAACACCCATTTGGCTGCTGTGTAGTGCAGTGTTACATATCAGACCTTGTCTAGGTAGTTAGCCAGGCGGTTGTTGAGACCCTGCATGGCTTCCTTCTCATTGGTGCTGTTGCCATGCAGCCCATTAAGCTGGAGGCTGATTGGCCCGTTCAGATCCTGGCTGACAGAGGCCGAACGGGACAGTGGGATGGCTCCGGCGAATGAGACAGAGGCACGGGAGGGGGAACGGCCACTGTCCCTCATGGATAGGGTGGAGAAGGAAGGCTGACGGCTCTTAGAGTAATTCCTCATTGACAAACTGGACGCCATGCTGGGTGGCTGCAAAGGCAAAAGGAACAGGAAGCAAAGGAAAAAAATAACTTCAGAAGGAAGCGCAGACTAAAATATCTCACCTAAAACTCAAAATAAAAGGTTGTAGGGGTTAATATTCAAGAGAGAGAAAACACTGAAGATCATGAAATAGTCTTTAAATGAGTATACCACTGTCTAGTGGCTATTCAAACTAACTGTCTGCCTCTAAGAGATACGCTTGAATGGATGACTTACTGCAGGCACTCCAGTCTATCCATCTCAGCTCTGTTCAAATACAACTCAACCCAGCATACAATCAAAATGTAAATGACTACAGCTCAACCCCGAGTCAAACAAGAGCCTCTCACTTGAGGGCTCACTTGGGCCCTCAAATATTCACCAACACAGTGTTAATGAGGTGCATTTCATATTCGAGAAGAAGCGAATAGAGGATTTACAAAAACAGAAACGAAGAGAGGAGATGAAAAGTGCTTCTATGACTCTTATGTTAGAGCAGTAGATGTACAAATTCAATTATGTTTGGGACTTTACATAGATTCTTTGAGGCGTGTTGGCTTTTGGATGTGAAACATGCAAGACAGTGCATCTTTGTGTGTGTGTGTGTGTGTGTGTGTGTGTGTGTCTCAGCAGGGTTTCAGTGGGAGATTAGCGGTCAAGGGAACCTCTCTGTCTCTCTGTCACTTGATCCTTGCAACACGGTTCCCACAACACTACAAAGGACCCAACAGGAGACAGACAGTCCTTGTTCAGATGAGAGATAGAGCTCAGGAAAATGATCAGGAAAATATTTAGATTGAATTCCAATGACACAAGGAAGCACATTGTTCCGCCTGAAATGGGTTTTCATCTCATTTTCCAAGAGATATCTCAGTATTTGCTGATAAATAGTTGCATTGGAAAGTTCAAAATTATGATTGAACTTTCACATGGACAAAAATGAAATAAGAATCACTAGCTGAAATAATTGATCAAAGCTGTTATTCATATTATACATTTGATTTAGATCCACTGCTGTAATGTTTGAGAATCCCTATTATTAAACCTGATAAAAGAACAAAATAGGACAGTAGAAAGAAAATAAATATATCTAGATCAGCCATTTTTAAAAGTCTGATTAGAAGTCTGAAAAAAGAATGATTATTAGATAAACACCGTACTTGCCTGATTTTGGTTCTCAGCAGATAGAGGAAAAGTGGGATCCAGAGGAATGCAGAAAGCTCTGTGCTGCTGATGCTACATGTGTGGTTATATGCAGGTGAGCAGGATGGAGGAGGAGCATACACTGAAAAGGGTGTGTGTTACACCTGCAGGTCTTTGGGTAGAGTAAAAGAAGTTGATAAGTCAACTTGACCTGTCTACAATACTGATATACAATACTATGACGTGCCGAGCTATGATCACTCTATACCTTTTTGACTGCCAGTGTATTTGTGGTGTGAGGATGGGCACTAGAATACCTGGATATGCTGGAACTATATACACATGTTTAAATGATGAGTTGGAGTTTATGAATGGTTGTAAGCAGACACGCTGATACAGTATGTTGACTGATATGTTCCAGTTGGGCTGATAAAATAGAATATGTAACCACAAACGTTGGCAAGTGTTGTAAAAAAGCAGTAATACCCTATAGGGAGAGCATTCTTCACTGTGAGCATGGATACTTCAGTGATGCTGACAGTACTCACGTGTGCTTCCTACAGTACAGTAGGAGTATCATGTAATATAGAGAACACCTTTTCCTGAATAATTGCTATGACATATCTCACTGACATAACCGTCACTATAATGTTTGTGTCTAAGTGGGTGGACTACTGCCTAAGACACCGGAGTCCTCCTGCCCAGCACTTATCTTCCTGTAACATGACCCTCCCCCTACCTAACAGTGATAAAATATTCAACACCTCATTGAGAGAAGGTAAACCAGTTGGCCAAAGCAGTTTTGAAACAAACATGTGGGCTGTTCAAACAAAGGTCAGGATAACCAGGCGATCCCTGTTGATTTTGCTCGGAGCATTCCAGTATGAAGAAGGGGCCAACGGCGAAAACTGTATTTAAAACTTAACAAAGACATAAAAATATATGTCAATAAACAGTAAATTACCCATAAGTATATTTGCAGCTTCATAGGAGTGTGACTCTAAATAAAGTGCTGCACACAAATAGAAACGCAAATAAATATTAAAAAGAAAAGAATAATTTTTAAAAAGTTGGACAAATGGACAAAAGCACAACTCACAGGACAGTAGAGGACATATGTAGGTCACCCAAAAGTACAGACTTTAAATGGGACCGTGGAACAGTCAGAAGTGACTGATTGGCAGAGTTGAGTGACCTGGGAGTGGATTGGAGGCAAAGAAGATCCGTAATATAAGAGCCCATTAAGAGCTTTACAAACAAACAATACAACTTCAAAATGGATTCTGCACTGGACACTGCAAAAATTCAAAATCTTGCCGAGAATATTTGTCTTATTTCTAGACAAAACAAATCTTATTACACTTAAAATAAGACAAAAGTAACTTGTTTTTAGACAGTTTTCACTTGGTTCAAGCAGATTTTCACTTGAAATAAGTATTACAAGCAGAAAAGTCTTGCTCCATTGGCAGATTTTTCTACTTATTTCAAGTGAAAATCTGCTTGAAACAAGTGAAAACTGTCTAAAAACAAGTTACTTTTGTCTTATTTTAAGTGTAATAAGATTTGTTTTGACTAGAAATGAGACATTTGGACTAGAAATAAGACAAATATTCTTAATAAGATTTTGAGTTTTTGCGCTGGAGCCAGGGAAGAACCGGAGTGATGTGGTCCCTCTTCTTAGTGCCAGTCAGCAATCTGGCGGCAGCATTTTGTACTAGCTGCAAGCGTGATAGGGATGATTGATGAGAGAGCTGCAATAGTCTAAACGGGATGAAATGAAGGCGTGGATAACTTTTTCCAGATCACGAAAGGAGAGAAATGTTTTGGGGTTGGATATGGTTCTGAGTTGGAATAAGTTACCTTTAACAACATAATTTATTCGCTTGTCAAATCTGAGGTCTGAGTCAAAGATGACACCAAGATTTTTGGCATGTGCTTTTACATAGGGAGATAGAACAGGCAATTCATGGATTTGAAGAGACCAAACAAAATAACTTCAGATTTGCAATCCTTGAGCTGAAGAAAGTTATTGGCCATTCAGCTCAGTCAGTGAGGTTCTACAGGCAGCACAGGTCATTAGGTTTCAATGGGAGATAGAGCTGTGAATCATCTGCATAGCCATGAAACGAGATGTTATACCTCCGGATGATGTGTTCTAGTGGGAGCATATACAGGGAGAAGAGGATAGGTCCTCAAATGGACCCTTGAGGGACCCCACTGGTGACGGTAGCAGAGGAAGAAGAATTACCTACAGTACGGACACTGAAAAGGTCCTAAACCTGAGGTCAGAAATAAACCAATGTAGTGCTGTACCCTGGATGCCCACCCGATGTTCAAGACATTCAATGAGTTTATTGTGGCCCACATCAGTGTCAAACGCGGCACTGAGGTCCAACAAGATTAGGATGGCACAGTGAGTCACCAGAGTCAACAGCAACTAACAAATCATTGGTCACTTTCAAAAGGGCAGATTCCGTTCTATGAAGGAGAGAATGCTGTATGTGTGTGTGTGTGCGTGTGTGTGTGTGTGTAGCATTTCAAATACACTTCTAGAAACAACTAAGGGAAAACGCTGTATTTACTGTCATTAAGTAACTGCATATATACATACATATTCACCAAATACATACAGACAGCATACACACGCTGTTGACACACTTTCATACACAGAGGAGGGAGGATGAGGAGCTTCAAACTCCTTCTAATTTGCATTCTAATTATAATTCTTGGACAATTTGCCCATGTAAATACTTACAGAAGCACAGAGGGAATGTGTGTTATGAAAAAGGTATGAACGTACACGTAGGTATGATGCATCCCACCTGCTAGAAATATTCAAATTAAAACAAAAATGAAATGAAAAGAATTCTGGTGACTCATAGCATCTATTTGCATTACGTGAACAAATATTTTGCATCGTGTTCCAGTAATTTGGAAGAATCTTTGATACATGAGGCATTGCTTAACTTCTCTATGTGTTCACATGTTGCACACAGCTGCAATGGTACTACTATTGCTTTCACCAGGGATTGAAACTGACAAAAGGACAAACTTAAAGAGCATTTTCTAGAGGACTGGAAGGGACAAAAGTATGAAAATGTTTCCCCAATTTCCCATCTACATTAGTTAAAATGTGAGCAGTGCTTATAATGCCTATGATTATTAGCCCACACGTCTCTCACCAGTAAATTATCTCAGATGTTGGTCCTGTAGTCTATCACCACTATGTGGCTATGGTCTGTAAACACAAGCTATGCAGTCTACATCCCAGCCAGACACTTACCAATACTTACCAAAGGAGGGCAGCAACGAGCTACTGTATGTTGCTACAGTGCTTCTATAACAGGCCGGGTAAAAGATCATTGACTTTCTGCAATAACTGACCTTGTTATCCCTACTTATTGTCAAAATTCAACACTTTTACAAACATTATTTAACCTGCCTGGCAAACGGAAAACATCCTCATGTTCGGTTTGGGCAGAATATGGATCAACATAAAAATAAGTGTTAACATAACAAAGAAGATATAGTATCAAACAACAAATAAGGTCTGTCTGTACTCTATATTTTGTACTGAAAATAATACTAAATAAATCACTATAAAATATCAATTTAGATCATTCTAAATCTAAATCAACCTTTCTCTCTCTCTCTCCTTCTCTCTCTCTCTCCATTTTCAGTCAGTATGGATCAGAGTTTGGTAGTTAAATAAATAAATACGTGATTAGACTGGCAGGATGTCAGGATACTACTCACGACCCCACTTGACCTCTCGTGACCCCTGTCACAAGTGATCATATGATCAAATCAGCAACGGCACATATGCCCATACAGAAGAGTCCTTACATTGTGATATTGACAACATCCATGCATACTAATTAAATATCATTTTAAACTGTTTTAGTGTGAGTCTGACAATAAAGCTTTTACTTAATTCTTGAACAAGACTTTGTAGATAAACAACATTGTATCATTCATTCTTTCTCCTTTGGCTATGAACAAGACTGATGCCTCTCAATAGTCACTCCGCTCCTAAAGTGATTGCTTCCTGTTACAATCCTGTTGCTGGCAGGGCTCGCTTGCATGCTTCTTGGCTGGCTGGCTGACAGACAGACAGGCAGACAGACAGACAGACAGACAGACAGACAGACAGACAGACAGACAAGCACACAGACAGACAGACAGACCGACAGACAGACAGACACACAGAGAGTCAGACAAACAAACAGACACACAGACAGACAAACAGACATACAGACAGACAAACAAACAGACAGAGAGTCAGACAACAAACAGACAGACAAACAAACAGACAGACAGACAGACAGACAGACAGACAGACAGACAGATTTTGAGTTGGAGCACCGACAGACCTTGGTTTTCGACGGTGGGGGTGTCCGTCTGTCCTAAAGAGGACGTTCTTTGC
>CABFOS010046470.1:2879-12969 GCA_900660315.1 Diretmoides pauciradiatus | reverse complement strand
TTAACCTTTCAAATGGTCATATTGAGACGTGGTTAAGTAAAAAAGTTAACCTGCAAATATGCTCTTTAAGCATTTTCGTCTGAAGTCTGACTAACACGGAATCTAAAATAGCTGCCAAAATTAACACTGGTGTGTGTGTGTGTGTGTGTGTGTGTGTGTGTGTGTGTGTGAGTGAGAGACTATGAGTATGTGATTTTGCTGCGGATGAATCAGGAAGGCCAGGCCACTTCCTGAGTTTCTTTATCTCTGGTTCTATACTAAACAAACCACAGAAGTAGTTACATCAGTACTCCCTGACCCACAAGAAACACTGACCTTTCCAACGCAATAACATCAGCTGTTTATTTAACACAGTCCTTTCATACGAGAATGAAGGACCCTTATCTGTAATGTGGAGAGTTGTTATAGCATATGTCTTTGTTGTGTCTGTGAAGGTTGTGGATCCCCCTCCTAAGTTTGTGTTTCGGGTGGTATCCGGTCCAGTTGTGTACACGGCCATATCTGTCATCAATGCCATAAGAAGGTCTGGACGCCGCTTTCTGTCTGTGTCTCCCAACTGGACTATACCGGACCATAAATACCAAGTCCATTCAGGTAAACAGCATTCAAACTGTCTTTTAATCTAAATCCAGAGGCACTAAAGCATCAAACTTTAAGCATAACCTTGAGTATAAACTTTTAGCATAACCCTTTATTTATTGTCTTAAATGCTAGAAACAAAACAGGATAGAACATGTCAGCCAGTGTCCAGTCATAATTGAGATACTGAATATGTGTATCATTTGTCATGATACACATACAGTATACTGTAGCAATTGCTTGATGTTTCCACGCTGCAGTACTAATGCAGGCATAAATGCATTAATACAGTATTAGAACCAACTCTAAAACTCTCTTTTTCTTCTCCTCTGTGCAGTGCTGCAGTTTGTGCCTAGCCACATAGATGTGCGGGTGTGCAACTTCAGTGAACGCATCGATAGAGGACTGACCATGGCTTTTGCAGAAGTGCGCCGACGCTCACAGCAGTCAACGAACTTCACAGTGCATGTGAGTAGGGCGAGGAGGGAGAGAAACACGAGACGCCCTGGGCCTGAGCACACTGCACTGCACATACCACCACGCGCAGACGTTTCACAAAATAAGCACTTCAGCTGAGCAGTTTTCACTCCATTCTGGTTTCTCACCTCAGAGCGCAGTGACTTGGCACCGATTGCCTCGAGTCTTCTTAATCATAGCTCTTTTCTGTCAGAGGGACTCAGCTCAAGTATTTGTTGCTGCTGAGGACCACTGACGGATAGGTGCACCATTCCATTCCCTGAAAAGCAACATATCTTTGGCAGAACTAAATCTGGAAATGGGAAGACTAGTTTATTTTGGTGACACTTGGGTTGCTATGCTGTTTGTGCAAGCAAGCTTATGACTTCCCTATACAGTATGCCCTCGATTGTTTGCTGCTTCAGTTGCACCAGTGGAGTACTGGAATTGCTGCAGTTAGCTTTCATTGAATTTGGGAAAATCTCAGCAAGCAGCAGCTGTTCTATTTAATTACAATTGTTGAGGCTTTTGGATTTCAGCAAAGGAATAGTGGCAGAAATAAATGGCTGTGTGAGGGGGGCAGCAGTAATACAAATTCCGCGGTGGCCCGGGGAGTCTGGGGGAAACCACTTTATTAAAATCACTGGTCCTTTGTTTAAGTCTGTTTTTATTGATTCAGATGTGTGCTCTAGTTGTTGCATATTAAAGAAGCTTGTGTTTGTTAAGAAAGAGCTTATTTGGCTATGTGACAAGCTTCACTGTTACAGTATAAACTAGATTTTTGTGTTGGCCTAGAGTTTGAGATAATTCTATTACACTGTTGCCTGTAGTTTAAATATAGTCTCTTTTAGTTGGAGTCAATGAAAGGATTAGATCAAGCATCTGTTACAGCATGGAAATGATGTTTTATGAACAACTAGCAGACTGTTCTCAGGGCCAAATTGTCCACTGTGTCCTACAGTACTTACCAACCATTTTATGGAACTACCATGCTTTTCCAGAAACAGTTCTTAACAATATAGAAAGTGTATTTTGCAAATTTTAATATAAATCTGTATGTTGTCAAATTTTCTGTCAACTGAACTGTACTTTTCTTCTTAACTGTGTTTCAGCTTGTAAACATTACCATGGCTGTTCCTAAATACCAAGAGCAACGTCTAGCCAGGGAGCCGGTGGACATCACCTTTTCCGTGCGTGGCAACAGGGGTTATCTGTTGGGCTCAGAGGTCAGCAACTTTCTGATGAAGCTCACCGTGGTGGAGTTCAGTTACTACATGGGCTTCCCTGTGCTGCAAATCGCTGAGCGTGAGTCTTGTAGGGTTGTCTCACTGCATTTTAGCCATCTCAAATCCTCATGATCACACAGTAATCACTATTCAGTCTCCTTTTCTGTCCCCAACAGTTTGTGTTTACTGATTGATCTCTCCCATTTTCCAATAGCTTTCCATTACCCAGAGTTGAACACCACCCAGTTGCTTCGCTCCTCCTGGGTTAGAACAGGTATGATGTCTTCAACTCCCTGGATAGTGAAATTCTATTTAAACTATTTAAATTTAATGGCGTTTGTGCTGCTCTATATATTAGTTCTGGTGTCTGTGTGTACAGTTCTCTTGGGTGTACTGGACCAAAGAGTGGGTGAGCCGACCTTCCAGGCCAAAATGGAGCGCCAGCTTGCACTGTTACTGGGGGAAGCAATGGGAACAGTCAGACGTGTAAAAAGAGCCACCAACATAGGCAACAACAGTGTCCAGGTACTGTATTTATGTGTTCATTCAATACTGTACTCAATGTTTGTATTCATTGCTGCATAGTCATTGCAGAATATGTTTTACACCACACAAAGCTCTTTCCCAAGCTCATTTAGCCTACTATGGAGTCATAATATATTTTCTATAAAAAGTAATAAACAAAGCCAATGGGGTGAGATAATTTCACTTGTATCCACATACAAATCAATGTCTATTAAGAATTTGTATGAATCAAGTGACATTTTTAGAAGTAGTGGAGTTATCTGCCTTATGATATTGTCACTTGTTTCAAGACAATTTCCAGTTAAACTACATTACAAACTGGTGATTTTTTTTTATTTTTACTTCTTTTAAATAAAACAGTTTGTTTTTAAAAACGGAATACTAGACTAAATGATTGTTAAGAGCACAGGGTGCTTAGTTGTTTGTTATAGATATGCTTACAACAAGGCCCTGTGAAATTATATAAAATATAATCCCCAGTTGAACTCTGGTAGCTTGTTTGTCAATTGTACAATATTACTTTCACAACTCTTCAATTGGAAATTTGTTAATGGATTACACACTAAATCTGGTAAAAGCTTCCTTCCTTCCACCATTTATATCATTATTCCCTGGTGCAAGCTCTCTCTCACTACCTAGAGTACTGAAGGCTCATTATGTGAGCCTTGCAGTGTTTGTAGCCACTGAAAGCCTTACTGCTTTACTAATCAGTCTTTTGTGGGTTTGCTCCGCACCTGCTCAGTTCAGCTCTGAGGGGACAGGATAGAGCGAGGTCTCCATGGCAACAGCATCCCATTCAGCTCAGGACAAGCCACTCAAAGACCACAACCTCATAAGTCCCCTGCTCTTTCTCTTCTTCTTCCTCCCTTTAGCCCTGTTACTTGATGGCTCGTGTAAGCGGCAGAGCCGCTAAAAGCAGATCAATTATTAATTGTTTCTCTATCTCTGTCTGTATTCTGCAGTTGGAGTGATTATAATCTCAGAAATATTTCTCTGTTGTTCAGAGGGAAGTAGACATTGAGGGGGGGGGGTGAGTCAGAGAGTGAGTGAGTCAGAGACAGGGTAGGTGAAAGATTCAGAGTTCATAGAAATAGGGAGAGGCTCATTTGGAAGGAGAGATGAGAGATGTATATTTTATGTGACCTCATAAAGTCTGCATACATGTGGTGGTCTTTAGACAGGGGAGCTGTCAGAGTGATAAATATCATCCTTGGCTGAGTAGCAACCTTACTGAGTCTGACCTATCTGCCTCCCACATTGTTGCCTCCAGGAAACCCACAGAGCAATTTGGGAAAACGGAGGACTATATTAGTGGTGAACCTTTAGTGTCACCCTGTGCTATGATTAGATCTCTAATTTTAGGCCCTGGCATCCATTCTACGTGAATATCATGAATATGAATGGGCGTTGCTCATAAAAACCTGATTATGTGCTCATGTTCCTTCTAGCCTAGTTTGGGCTTTTGTTTTTCTTTTTGCATTTCATCTTCATGTATCTGCTGGATATAATATACAGTAACAGATATAACACAGAGGTGGCTCACAAAGAAAGTGTCTGAACTTATAAAGAATATTTCTCTCTCTTTCTGTCTGTCTCTCTCGCATGTGCACACACACAAAGGCACAGTTCTCACTCAGACACTTTAGTATGTCATGGCAGAATCAGTGCGGTGTTGTCATCTATGAGAATACAGGCCTGGACAGATAAGGGGGGGGGGTTGAGGTGGGGTCGTGCAATAACACACACTTGCCATCTTTCCACTCCAATAACCCTGCAGACACTGGATTAGACCCCGGATGAGGGAGCCCACCCAGACATTTTTCTGTGTCAGTCTAGGCATGACTTGCGCTTTACTCTTTCCAGTAATGCAGACTGTGTTATGCCTCAGGGCACCCGGAGGGGGATTGCACACACACAGAGAGATGTATTAGGCTACATGGAACAATATATAAATACAATGAATGCTCTGATGGGAGTAATTCAGAGAGCAAATAGACATGTATCAGGGGTTTGCAGTTTGTGCTGTGCTGTTGTCTGTAAATGTGTGTGTGTTTGGGTGTGCGCATGTGTGTGTGTGTTTGTCTGTGTGTATAGACCTTTGCATGCAAAGGGGTAGGACAAATTTATGGAAACACCTCATGAAAGTAATTACAAAGGCAGCTACACAAGTGAGTCTTATTAAGTTGAATGCCAATTAGTATATGTCAGCTTTAAAAGAGGTCTGACAATCACCACTCTTATGTTAGTTTTCAAAGCAACTAATAGTTCCAAAGAGTCCAAATAGTCAGTGTTTGAATTACAGGTGCATCGGTCACAAAAACTGCAAATTTATTTAACTTGGTAAAGGGAACAGTCTCAAAAATAATGACAGCATATGTCAAATTGTATCGGCAAAGAGCACAGACAAACAGACAAACAGAAAAAAAGACAAACAAAAAGACAAAAACAAAAAGACAAACAGCACATTCAACATCTCTGTGACAGAGTCTAAAAAAAACTGTCATGAGCTTCACAAAGCTGATTTTAATGGAAGGTCTTGCATTTGAAAACCATATGTATCCAGAGCAACACACAAATTTGCTTAGTCTTAGTGTTTAGATGAAAATGCTTCATAGTTTTAGTCACATTTTAGTCATTTTTATCCTTCATAGTTTTAGTCTAGTTTTAGTCGACAACTCAAAAAGTTTTAGTCTAGTTTTAGTCAATGAAAAGTCATTACATTTGAGCCAACGTTTAGTCATTACTTTTAGTCAAAATGTTTTCTCTTTAAACTAATTCAATCAGGCTAATACAGGTATCGGAAATTGGAATCAAGGTGACAGTATCAAGTGTTGTCATCATAGTTTTTATTATCGAAGTTCTATTTTTAGCTGGTCAGCGTCTTGTCTTAGTCATGGAAAAAAGGTTGTTGACAAACATTTTTCGTCATAGTTTTCGTTAACAAAATTAACACTGGTCATTAGGTCCAATGATCGCTCTGCATGGTCATTTAATGATCAAGGAACATGAGGCAGGACCATATGCACCGTGCAAACACTGTTCCCTCATGATGTTACCATATTCCAAGATAATAATGCCCCCATACACTCTGTTAAACACGTTGGTTTCATGAACACCAGGATGAAGTCAACTGCCTTCCATGACCTCCCCAATCACCAGATCTAAACAACATTGCACCTTTATGGGAAGCAGATTTCCACCTCCTTCATTCCTCAAATAACTGGTAGCTTTTCTTTTTGAAGAATCGTCCAATATCCCACTACACACAGTTCAGAACTGGGATGACAGCATTCCAAGATGGAAAGTTATTCTGATGGCAAAGGGGGGGCCCTATTCCTTACGTACTGGATAATTATATATGATTACTTTGTTTAGGTGTTTCCATTATGTTATCCACTCCTTTTGTGAATGAGCTGTGCATCACTGACCTGTCTACAATCTGACATTCCATATCTGCACTTGCTTTTGTACCATATGATTTAATTTTAAGGTTGTCAAATGACATCAACGTATGCTGTACCTTTCCACTCTATTTCAACAAGGTTGTGAGTACAAGCCGGCTGGTCGGTGTAGACCACCCACTGGAGATGGTGTATTTTGTGGAGGGTCCAAGTGGCCAGAGGATACCTGCAGTCCAAACAGCCAATCTGCTCAACAGTCTGGATGTTCAAAGAGCTGCCATTGTCCTGGGATATCGTGTGCAGGGTGTCCTGGCACAGTGTGAGTACCTTTCACATAGTAGAAGGCAGCGGGATGATGTAGTGAGTAGGTACTTCAGGAGGTGGACGAGCGAAAAGGGAATTTACCTACGGGAACATCAGGTCTTCAGATCATCATCACATTAAGCATTATTATTATTATTATTATTATTATTATTATTATTATTATTATTATTATTATTATTATTGTAATGCTTATTATTGGTATTATCTCAATTAAAAACAATATACTTGTAAACAAATTCTGTAATTCACTATTACGGTAGTAGAGGTTTGCACTACTACCATAATAGTGAATTACAGAATTCACGTTTTTTTAGTTGTAGTTGCACTGAATTAACTGGAATTAAATGGGTTGTGTCAGAGCAGAGGGAGATAGGGAAGGAGTAAAGAGTGAAAGGAAAATATTTAAGTTTAATTAGCACTGGATTGAACATGATCAGTGGTCTTAAAGGGTTAAGTTTTAGCTTTTTTTGTCATGCCAATCATTACAAAATAGGATGCCAACTAATTGCTGGCTCTGTGTGTTCTTTTGTATATTTATAGTAGCATTTTTACCTAATTACCTCCAATTAATACCACTGGAACTGTCTTCCTCATTAAATATCCAAACAAGGGATGAAAGCCTAATGATTGCCCCTTGGGAGAGTTCTGTCCCTGCTCTGACTGCGCTCTCTTGTGGTACTTTCCCAGGGGATGAAATGAGTGTTAATTAAGATTGTATTGAAGATTAAAATAAGACCCAACAATCCAAAGATATTACATGTATAAGCGTACCATCCTCAAGGTGTCTGTGAATAGGCTGAAGGAGTATGAAAGGGTATGCTTGACACATAATTAGGTAATTAACTAACTGTATTTTTTATTAACACACCCATCTGTCTTTCTTACCTTCTCTCTCTCTCTCTCTTCGTCTCTCTCTCTCTCTCTCTCTCTCTCTCTCTCTCTCTCTCTCTCTCTCTCTCTCTAGCCGTGGAGAAGGTAGCATCCTTACCCTCTGATGCTGACAACACTAATATGTGGATTGTCATTGGGGTGGTGATTCCCCTTGTAGTGGTCATTGTCATCATCGCCATCCTCTACTGGAAACTGTGTCGGACAGACAAGTTGGAGTTCCAGCCAGACGCCATGACCTCCATTCAGCAAAGACAGAAGGTAGGAAGGGGACAGAGAAGAGGCCAGAGAATCGGGAGTGGCCAGTGTGTGACCAAGACTCCAATGTATCACTCATTTCTGCTTCAATCCTCCTTTCATTCATTTAACTGCTCATTATTCAACAAGCGGTGCAACTGGAAAAGCTCTCTTGCACATCACGTTACTGCTCTCTCCACCTACATGTAAAACAAAGAGCAGGAAGCAACAAGTCCAGGAAAGTTCTCTGGAGGTTGTAATTCTGGGAAACGTAGAAAATCGGTAATTGAAATCGACGTAGATGTGGCAGGTTGAGGGAAAGTGCATACAACAAAACACCTTACCACTCCTCATTACAAATTCACTCCTGGAATGGAATGAACATAACAGATTGATGATATATACTGTAATAGTGTGAGAATATCTGAGGGTGGAATTTTTCATTAGTTTCCTGTAGAGAAACTAGAAGCTGGATTTGAGCCCATTATGTTGCAAGTACACAGGATGTGCCTTAGCCATGCTTATATTTTATTTAGACACTCTTTACTGGCTGAGTTCATGTTTTCGTGCATACTTCCTGATCTTTATTTACAACTGTCCTCTCATACATTTATGACACTTAACAACCTTACCCAACAGCTACCAGATACCCCTCCTTCTGCCAGGAATACAGTATAGTATTCACTCTAGACCTATAGTAATAGGTGTGGTGTGCCTCTAAGCCTATTACAGCTTACAGTCCCTTTCACATTTCTCTTTCCTTTCTGCCTATACCGCATCAGCTATTTCTCCTTTCTTTCTGCCTTCACTCAGACAATATAGTTCTTATCTTCCCTGTGGCTCCATTGAGTCTGTTCCCTGTTTTTTTCTGTTATCGCCTCTCTCACTTTTTAAGCACGTATCCCCTGTTCACCCGGGAATGACACCTGGCTAGTAGGTTTATTTAGCTGTTTGTCAATGAGTCACCTCAGAAATCCTGATGAACATAACATGTTTGATCAACAATGAAAGGGCAGTCAATAAAGTCTTGCGAAGTACTATACCCAGTGTTGCGGAAAACGCTGGTGGCTGCTGCCCCCAGTGTAGCACTTCACAATCAGATTCCCTGTGACTCTTTCATCGTCTAGCTAGGAACTGACACAGGAACGTCCCTCAGATCTACTCATAACTATTGATTTCTTTATAGGCTGAATAACAACTGGGCTATTTATGTGTATTGTGTGTATCATTCCAGCTTCCCATATCTTATCCAGTCTCAGTGATTGATCTGTCTGTGTCTGGTTTACATTCCCCTCCACTCGCTTTTTTGGTCGAACTGAGCTGTGAACTAAGCCCACCACCATGGGCTTAGGCAATAAGCTGTAATGTGCAGAGGCATCTAGCATTTAGCCTGCCCGCTCTACTTAACACAATCATCTCACTTAACACCACTCTTCTCTCCATCTCTATACAGTCTACCTCATTCAGTGAATCAAGGACCCCTCTTCCCCAGATACTCACTCCAACTCCTAAGAAGGTTTTAGAGTTTAGTGAGGAGGAAGAGGAGTATGAGGAGGAAGAAGAAGAGGAGAAGGAAGAGGTTAAAGGGGGGAAGGTACAAAGCAGTAGCTGGTGGCTTGTAGAAGATGTTTCTAGATTAAACCTAGTGTTTGTGTGTGGTCTGAAGAGTACTTATTCAGTAGTAATTATTCAAATAAAACCAAGATGTAGAAACAGTAGAAACACTTCATTCAGTGGTAATTAACAGTCCAGTTTAGTTTTTAGGTGAACTGCAGTATAAAGGCCCATTAGCATTGTGCCAATTTAGTTTATCACTTTGCAATGTTCCTCCTATCCACCACTGCTTTCATTCAGGAACCAATAGTTCTTGCCACGGTCAAACAGATTATAAGCACTGAGGAGAAAGAAGAAGAAGAAGATGACGAGACAGGACAAGAGAAGAGGGCAATGTTGAAGAAAAGAGAGGAGGCAAACAAAGAACATGAGAAAAACAAAGCAGTATCAAAATGGAGGAAAGCCAAGGAGGTATAATGTACAGTAGCCGTAGAGGACGCTGCTCCTTAGTATTAGTGGACATTAGGATGCCAGGTTATGGTGACCAGACACAGAACATCCACCACGCAGAAATATAGTAGACATAGGGTGGATTTACTGTGCTATTAAATGGCCATCATCCTGTGCCGTGTTAGTACTGGATGTAATTATAGCTTATAGATCCTCGACTAGATAGATATTATAACCACTCTGATGTGAAGTAGTACATTTATAGACAGTTGGTCTGTATCATCTGCTTGTGAGTGATTCCCCAATCCACCATTTGATCAGGCTAAAGTAGTCATTAGTGAGTAGAATGTGTGTGTGTTTGGTGCTTTAATTTAGCTGCAGTGTTAATTATAATAAAAAAAACAGCTTTAGCATTCCAGCAGCAATTTGCTTGTTGACGTGCTGTGGACA
>CABFOS010046390.1:4826-23018 GCA_900660315.1 Diretmoides pauciradiatus | reverse complement strand
CTCCAGGCCTGCTCCACCTACTGACTCGGAACACACTCCCCTGTCTATGCGTGTGTGTGTGTGTGTGTACGTGTGAACGTGAGTGTAAGTGTGTGTGTCTGTGTGTGTGTGCAGAAGTAGGAAACTGCAAAGATTTGTTGATTTGTGTAGGCTACAACCAGGGGTGAAAGTAGGAGGAACTCTAGGAAAGTCTGGAAATCTAGGAACAATGTCGATCCCATAGTTGCCTTAATTCTCCCTTGATGCAGAGAAGACATTTGACAAAGTTGAATTTGCCTTTCTTTTTCATACACTGGAGGAGTTTGGCTTTGGCCCGGTATTTATTCAATGGGTGCAGTTATATACAGACCTTATGGCCTCTGTCTTAACTGAGTCATATCATATCTCCCGTGTGGGACAGGGTTCGTCGCTCTCTCCTCAAATATTTGCGCTTGTCACCTCTGGCAATTGCCTTATGTGGAAATAAAGATATCAAAGGGGAACAAGCAGGCCGAGAGGAGCACAAACTCTTCTTGTACGCAAGACAATATCATAATGATATCTAGTACCGGTAATCCTGAAACGACAGCATCTGAGATTTGTTCTGTAATGATTACTAGTTTTCTTATTTTCAGACAAGAAAACTAGTAATTATATATATGAAGACAAAATGAACCTTTTCAATCTATTGTTCTGTAATGGATACATTTTCTGAAATCTCTGACTATACAATAAATTGGGCCAAGTCTGAGGCCTATATGCCCTCCACACATTAGAGACAAGTGGCAGTTCAGATGGATGACAGGAAGGAATAATACAAATCAATATGTCTTATTCAAAAAAATCAAGCTATCCTACAAAATTGGGCTAAAATTAACATTTCCTTATTAGGCAGGATCAATTTGGTCAAGATAATGATTGCTCCCAAGATGCAATATATTATAACATAACATTACATACATATAGACAGCATATAACATATAATATGCTACCTTTAACTTTCCCACGTCCGAAACTATACAATACTGTAATAGAGACCTTTGTTTGGGCAGGAAAAAAGACAATGTTTAAACATACCAAATTATATGCAGCCAAAGAGAGAGGGGTTCATCGATGTCAAAGTTAGATTGGTACAATTATGCATTTTCACTCTCCCAAATATCTAAAATGAATAGCCCTCAGACCAGGCTGGGTTAGGCTTGAGGAAGAATTAACTCACCCATCTACTTTAGAGGCCTTCCTGACTCAAATGGGAAGAAGAATCCAGTATTATCTTTTGCTAGAGAAAGTTGGAGACTCATCAGATGAGAAAATACAGTCCTTATCTTACCCTTAAAGCCTCTATCTGGTATAATTAAAATATATATTAATTGGCAAGAAGACGGTCATGTTCAATTGTCATCCTTTTGTCTTCTAATATAGGGAATGTATATTTTTGTACTTTTTATAAATGTTTGGACTCTTTTCCCTTGTAAAACCCAATAAACAAAGTTAAAAAAAGAAGAAGAAAAAAGGAGACAGTCATGTGGGAACAATGGGCCGGGTCGGGAATACATCTCCTAGGAGACCTGGTTGGGGATGAGGCCATTTGATGACATTTAAGAGTGAATACCATCTTGTCAGCTCAGATTTTTTGGAAATTCTTACAGATCAGACATTGTGTTTTTGCCAACAGAAAAAGTAACCTTGATCCCATAACTGGGATTCAGGAATTATTCCAGACATACAAAAGGTAGAGCTTAGTATATCAGAGACACACATGTACCCCAGTTGGAGGGTGTGAAATTAAGCTGGGGAAAAGATGCAGATGGAAAAAGTGAGTTGCCTCTTGGCAGACATGCTCAAGGGAAGCGCAATCACAGCTTATTCAGTATAAAATTATGAATAAAAGCTATAGAAGCCCTGTAAATTAGTCAAATTAAAGCTGAGGAATAGTGACACCTTCTGGAGGTGTGAGAAAGAGGCTGGCACATTGGTGCACATGTTGCAGGAAGATCAAGTCGGGTTCATTTTTCACAGTAATAGAAGAAAGGTCTGACTAACTTTAGTGGGTCATCCTAATGCCATGGTCTGTCAGGCATATAGGCGGCTGTTGTTGTTGTCTTTTTGTTTGTTTGATTGTTTGTTTGTCTTCAAGATGAATTTGTTGTGTAGGATGGTCATGTTTCATTGGGACTGTCCTTTGTGAGAAATGCTTTGCCAGAACTATTGTATCTTTGTTTGCCAATTAGTGTCTGTACAGTATGTTATTTTATTTTTCTCTCAAAAAGGAAAAAGGGACAGCAACTATTGGAAATTAATGTTGTTATGTAGGATGTTTGAATATGTATAGGTTGTGCTGTCTGTAAATATCAATTAAATAAAGGTCAGTCTCAACAGTGATATTGTAAAAAGTCTAAACTAGATGTTGACAATAAGGAACATCTGACAGTGCTACGCCCATCTTGTTTAAGACATTTGGCAAATGCATCAGTTGTTCCCATCAGCCTTTTATCAGCCAATCATGTTATGGAAGAGTGAGAGTATGTGAAAAGGTTGAGTTGTTTTCTCAAATGCTCCACAAAAGTATTCAGCTGAAAGGAGAGACTAAACCCCACTATACACTATTTGCTGTAGCTTTGTTTCATCCTCTAGTCATCCTCTTTCAGCCTGGTCCTTATTTATACTGGGGATCTTTAAACACTGTAATGGTTAAGCATCCTACCTCACCCACACAAACTAGGAAGACTAGAATCTGGTTAGGACAAAGTTTCAACACACATATCCCACAGAGATTAAGACAGTATTGAGATAACAGGAATGAAAAGAGGAATGCAGCAGATACTTAAAAGACATTACTGGCAAGAGCCATGATTTCACAAGAACTGGAGACTTATCAATCCAGAAGTGAAGATCTCTGCAAATGCACAATCATGATTGGATTCTTCCACTTCGTCTTATATTTTATTTAAATCTCACTCATGCGCCATGTTTCATCTTCTCTTACCCACTGTCACTTATATTCCCACTCGTAGTCTCATTGCATGTTTTGAATCTTCTAATTTGCACAAGTAAGTGTTTGAGTAAAGGGAGGGAGAGGGAGGAGTTAGGGGGAAACAAAGCTAAATGCTTATGTAGGGAAATCATGCATTCTAGAACAGACTTTTTCCGTCTTGGAATTTGTAATTCCTGCAACTACATGTGCGTCCAAAGTCTAAAGTACGGTGGAAGACAAAGGTTATGTTGCTATGCATAACATCCAAAGACAGCATGACTGCCCCCCTGTTGTACTCCCGAATGATCCTATGAATAATGATCTGGGCTG
The DNA here is from genome assembly GCA_900660315.1 of Diretmoides pauciradiatus. Lineage (NCBI taxonomy): Eukaryota > Metazoa > Chordata > Actinopteri > Trachichthyiformes > Diretmidae > Diretmoides > Diretmoides pauciradiatus. Next base: position 19,735 of record CABFOS010046390.1, on the reverse strand, counting down.
ATTAATGCATTACTCATACATGCAGTATTTCCAAGATTATATAATTAATGACCAGCCACAATCCACCCATCAATTCATTCATGTTATCTTAAGTTTATTTTATTTGATATGGACATCACTATTACATTGGAACAAACACATTGGACAGACCAGATGCATTGCTTAAGTGTGTAGAGCACAAGTGCTAATTCTCAACACCAGTCCATTCGATCTGTGAACCCTTTTTGTTGTTGTTCAGTTTTAGCCAGCCTCAACAACATCATTATACATCAGCAACACGGAGAAAGAAAGCCCATTGCAGGTTACAGACTTGTTGCTATTGTGTCATGACTAGCTGGACCAATGAATGAGGCCCTCACACTGCTACTATGTTTGTTTGAGCGCCAGCAGCATCCCCTCAGTCAAATGAGTCTGTTTACTTAAACAGCCTTACTCATACAACCACATGGCTGACAGACACCATAGTGCTATGATGGGCTAAGAAAACAGCTGGAAAGAGGGTCAGAAAGAGAACCAGGGAGAGGGGGATGGGAGCAGTTGAGAAACCTAGGGAACAACTGCCAGGAATGTCACAAACAGATGCCAGAGGTAAACAGAAAGGAAGCTTAAACTACCTCCAGCATTAAGCACATTAGAAACAGTTGGTAACTCAAACTCACCTACAAACCTATAATACAATTTTTAACTGCCTGTCTGAAGATAAGCTATCAGCTTTATAGCTGGGTAGCTCATTATCCACTTCTATCTTATTATACTAGAGCCTGTTATCACCTACTGTATAATAAAATATCATATAATCATATAATAATACTAAATGTGCCAGCAACCATATTGATTAGCCCATCATAATGAAATCACCTTTACTGTCATTTACTGCACCTGTAGGGGAGACCGGGGCACTTTGGGACAGACTAAAATAGAAGTTGCCATTGGTGAAGCACAGCGCCCTGTTGTCCCCTACTGTACCTGCTCCGTACTGATGATTGTCCTGTCCAGCCTTTGAGAGGGACACATTGCTGTCCGCTACATTGCTTCTTTAATTATGGGAAGGCAAACAGAGCAAGGGCAAAGTCCATATGGACATTAGTGGGAAAACAAATGAGTTGAATGTCCTCAGCTCAGACAGCAAACTGAGAGAGAAGCACATTCATATTTTATCAGAATGGTAGAAAGAGAGACCATTTGTTAAGAAAAGCTCATTTATTATTATTATTATTATTATTATTAGTAGTAGTAGTAGTAGTAGTATCATTACCATTGTTATTATTGTTATTATATTGTTGTTACTTGTATTAGTATTAGTATTAGTATTAGTATTAGTATTAGTATTAGTATAGGCACTGCAACATTGGCTGTGGCAGTTACTTGTTGGGGAAGAGATGTCTGAGGATCAAATATTCAAGAAGAGGACTATAGATGGTGAGTACACATTTGGTTTTCTCGCTTGCTTTTTTCATGTTTCATCTCCCTTTGTTTCATAGACCCGGTGCAGAATTTAAAATGTGTACAGATATGTTTTCATATGTTAAATCACTGTTATACCACTCTGATTTTATATTATGTACCCTATTGGCTTTACCTGTAGTTAAGTTACTAGTACTTATTTATGCATTGTAGCTATATGTTTATCTAAAAATTCTAAAAATTAAAAATAAAACGCCACCATTTCTTTCACTGCTTTTACAACAGAAAACTGGTATTCATAAGTTCCACTCACAGGATTGGATGTCACTGCTTTTAGATTCAATGCTCCGGACACCTGGAATTCCTTACAGCAAACCCTTAAGCCAGATAGATAGTTTAGCGTCACTAAATTCATTCAAAAATGATTGTAAATAATTTGGTTAGCTTCAATTGTGAATGTTTTAAGTCATTTTAATTTTATTCTTTGTCTTACTATTTTTAAGTAATATATGTTTTAGTTTTTGAATCCTAAATATGTGTTTATTTGTCTTTACTTTGTGCTACTTATTTTCCTTTTTAATTTGTTGTATTTTATGTGTACGTTCGGCACACACTCTCAATGTGTCTCCGAGTTTAGATTAAATAAATAAATAAAATACATTTGTTAAATGAACTTTTCTGATTGTTATCATGCATGACTGCAAAATGTGCCAGTGCACATTAAGTATTTAATAACTTTTAAATATTCTTCCTTTTACTAGTTTTTCTTTAAAATAGATACTGGTGCTTTTTCAATTGTAGTTGTCTCTTTTTGAAAACTATTTTTGAGCCTATTTTCAACTACGAGTAAAGACAACCAAATTTTAACACCTCTTCAGTTTGGATAAACTTATCTAGACTTGCACATTGATTTTATACAAATGTAGAGTATTTGATATAGATATTCTTGGTGCAAAATGCTGATCCAGCAGGTTCATACCCCTAGTTTAGCTCAAATGCATGGAATATAGAAACAATGATATTTTTGAAACTGTCATAGATGTCAACTAGAGACTGTAACGTAAAAGTAATTATCTTCTGACAGCTAATGGTTACTGTAAGTGTGGAATTCCAAGTGTTGCTCTTTCAGGGGAAAGAAAATTAGGGATTTTCAGACTTACTTGGCTGTTTTGTTACTTGGTAATATGACCATGTGCAGCGCATGGAAGACCAATGGTTGTGTGTGTGTTTGTGACTTGATCCAGAAGAGGGGTTGATAGTTAGACCCTGATCTCACTTCCCCTGACTCCAAGCCAGCCATATTATGAGAACAGATCCGTGGGACAGGCACTTCACTCCCAGGAGCAACCTCAGCACAGAATGATAGCATGCCTTACTTGTAAAAGGTAATTCCACTGGCTTTCACTAGATTTTTATGTATACTTTTTAACTTGGTGTACCATTGCAAAGAGTAAGTCAGTTGTATGTGTGCTTTAAGTTCCACTTGAATGACCTCAAACAATGAGCACATTTGGCATTGACGTTTGCTGTGTCATACATACATGCAAACATAAACTATTGACATTGGATTTATTATGAATTATTTTCGACAAATTCAGTTCTTGTCTACGTTTGCTTTCCTGGACTGGTATACATTTGTGGATGCATATTTACACTAAATAATGTATTCTATATTATTTAATAATAATACTTGTTTACCAAACTATATTCAAGACTGTCAATCTGGAAACTCACAGTGACACTGTGATAATACCATTTTAATTGTATTACTCTATTCATGTGTGTGGTGCAGTTCAGGAAGGAGGAGGTGGGGATGGTGTACCCCAACTCTGCAGAGTCTTTCATCAAATCCTGCATGGAAACCCCTGATCCCCACCCTCTGTTTGGTGGTAGTGGTGATATATGGCCTGGCTGACAAGCTCCGCAACTTTGTGGCAGGCATCTTCATCCCTCAGTACCACTACCCATATGCAGTGGCTCTCTGCTTTGCCCAGGTTGGTACCCGCTGCCTGCTTTGTTTCTTTGCGCAATTTGCACTTCCGAAATAAATCAAACCAAAAATTTGGTTGATTTCCTCCCTTTGAACTATGTGTTGGCATAGTTCAACTATTTAACTATACCATTTTAGTTACAAGTTAAATATTAAATATGTCTGTTGATTTTATGCGTTAATGAATCATCCATTTCCATTTCCATTATCATTGTTAAACTAAGAACAAGCACATGGGTATTTCTTTGAGTTTTAAAAATAATTCAAAATAATGTTGCAGTTTACTATTACATTGTTGTTATTCACATTATGTAAAGTTAGTGAGAGTAGCGGTAGTAGTGGGGGGACGGGGTCCAGTGTTAATGAACATGTGAGCATAATAGATGTTTAACCAAATGTCTAACCAGCTGAAGGACCTGGATGGAGATATGACCCCACCCCAAGGTTGAAACTAACTACAAGTGATTGAGTCATGATGGTCAAGGTTGACCTTGATTGTTCGCACATCTATTGTGGGTGAAAAATTTGAAAAGGATTTCTGTCTCCTTCCACTCGCGCTTACATCTCATGGGAATTGTTTTTTTAATTTATCAAATTCATATGAAGCCAAAATAGTTACATTCCAATTGATTGCACTGTGGTAAACTCTGCACTCAGATAAAGTGTCACCTCGCTGAACACACCCATCATTTATGGTTGTGTATGCTGGGATGGGCTAACAAGAATGAATGACACTAGTCCAGGAGTTAAGATGCTTTTACCTATGTGGTCTATTGCTTCATATGAGTGAATCATAGGAGCTGATTGTACTTCGTATGTACTGTATTTATTTTTGGTTATGAACAATACAAGCTTCAGATGAAAAGGCTATTTACACTAACAAGACACAGATGAGTTTGTGTAGCAGAGTCTCTCCCTGAAACATGACAAAACCAGTCTTTGAAATGATTCTCTGTTAGACGCTTGCAGTCTTTATATATGTTTTTATATCAACAATCTCCTGCCGTCCCCAGGTCCTGGTATCTCTGCTAGTCTTAAATCTCCTCCATGCCCTGGATCTGGTGCCTCTGAAGCACTACTCCAAGTGCCTGGGTGAGAGGTTGCTGGTGCCTGCTATCTGTGACAGCATCCAGGCTGTGCTGGTTATGTGGGCCAAGGCCAGCAGCTCCTACGTCGGCCTCTTCCCCCTCACCATGCGTCTGCTGCCCCTGCTAACTGTGGGCTGGAGCCACGGCTTGAGGCTGGCAGTGCCACCCTCTATCCACATCACTGTTCTGCTTGCCATCTTGAGTGGTATATCTATTGTCATTACAGGTAAACCTATAGCATTAGTGTGAGAAGACAAAAGACAAAATTCATGACAAGTCATCACTCTAGATCTTCACCTTGGAACAACTTAACCTCTAATCCCTCTCTCCCCACAGCTTCCCAGGGCCTGTCAGGGATAGAGCCTCTGGAGTATATGTACGCTCCATTAGGTTTAATCCTTCACAGTCTATCCTTGACCTGGCTGGCCAAAATATCTGAGGTTGAGCGACACCACTCCCCTGACACCCAAGCCTCCATTTTTGACATCTACTACACCCAGCTGGTCAACCAGAGCTGGGTGCTTGGCCTCCTGTGTCTGCTCCACCCAGATAGCCCACTGCGGGTGCTGAGTCAGGGCAGCTGGCATAGCCTGCTGTTCCACGGTTACCTGCTGGCCATTCTCCTGCTGGGGATGGTACTGCACTTCCTGGTTGGCATGACTGCTCTGTGTTTCTCGCTGCTTGGTGCCTCACTGCTCCACTCAGCACGGGAGCTGATGCAGCCGTTTCTCCAGCTTCTGTAGTTTCACTGGCAAATTCCAGTGTTGGGTGAATTTACTTTAAGAAAGGAATTTATATTTATATATTATATTTATATTGCCATACATATATAACATGGACTTAATAATAATCAGTTACAAACTGAGCAGAAAATTACTTTCATAATATGGTCAGCTAGGCTTTTACAATGTCATGTCACGTAGAAGTAACTTTGCATTACTTGAAGAAGTAACTGCAAGGATATTACAATTTAAAACAAAACAATACATTATTTAGTTACTTATCAATGTTAGTTTGTGTATCACACTTTACAGTGTTCAAGAGATTTCAAGTCCCATGATAGGATAAATTCTTAACCTGAGCTTTGTGGAACTGTGGACTCCGACTGCTGGACTATTTCAGGTATAGAGGTTAGATGACTTCAATGGAGCTGGAAAATCATTATCTGACACCAAGCCAAGTACATGGGGTCAATAAACTCCACATGCTTACACTTAGTGTGAGAACTATGCAACTATGTAATTACTATCAGCTATCATGGCTATGCAGCTACCTCAAAATGTTGCTTTAGTGTGATATTTAGTAATAAAGGGAATGTTTTACAATTATGCTTACTTGGGAAGAAACAGGTGTTATTGTTGACCCACTTGTTGATTGTGCAACCCAGAGTAACGGAGGCTTCAATTTACTAACAGGCTATTTTATTTGCTCTACAAAATGACTCATGGCTCTCAAACAACAGGAAAGACTGTCAAACTGTTTCCTACAACATTCACAAATAAAACACCACTTTATTTCCAAAAATCTTTTTTTGATTCCAACAACCAGTTATTTCAAGTGCTGTAAAAAAACACACACACAAACAGTGCAAAATTGACTTTTCTATCCTGATACTACACAGAACAGCACAAATTAAACGATCTGATGTACACCTGAAAGAAATGGCGATTCACATATTGCTTTTGATTCTTTCACTACCATAATATAAAGATTTCAAAAAGAAACATGTGGTTCACTGAGTCAGACGGGTTGTGTTGTACTATGTCCAGGCCAAATTTGGGCAAGCTTAGTCAGTCCTGCTTATGTCTCTTATTCTGAAAAGCTTGATAATAACTCTGGAAGCTTTATGAACTGTATATGCTGGCCAGCTGTAATTTAGCATTTTTAACAAAGCCTGGTAAACATTGGCTCATTAATTGTCATTTGCCCGTTCTTGCTCCTTATGAGTGATCAGTGTTGGGCGGCAGGTGGATGCCCAGACTCTGCAGCAGGTTGGAGGCTGGTCCAGCTAGTCCGGCCTCAGAGCTGAGGGACTCCAGGAGGTTTGTGATCAGGTTGAGGTCGACATCCAGGGGTTTGATCTCCTCCTCTGCCTCTTCCACCCCTCCCTCCCTTGGGAGACTCTCACTGGCAGGGAGACCAGGGGAGCCATTGGCTAGAACTGCCTTGTCATACTTCTGCTAAAAGGATGAGAATAGCAACAGATGATGAGTTTCACATGCTGATAAGTGTGATAGCCTACATATTTTATAAGTCAAGTCATTCAAAGTGGCAATCTTGAGGGTTGAGCAGTGGCGATGAGGGCCAGAGGGCTTCAATATATTTTGCTCTCTGATATGAAGTTGATATATTCAAAATCACATTCTTACCTTCTGAGTAAAACTCTGCCCTACATTAGTTCCCATCAGCTCCTGGTCCATTTGGTCCATGTATGTTCTGAGCCTGTCCAAAGTCTCTGCCCCCTTCTCCCCATGAGACCTAGAGGAACCCTGTTCTTCTTCTTCCTCATCCTCCTCATCATCATCATCATCATCATCATCATCAAGATCATCTGAATCTAGTTCTTCTTCCTTGATTCCTGAAACAATTGAAATGCACCCATATTCAGTAAACAGGAAAAGGTTGTATGTCTTAGATACATACTACTATCGCAATGTTACTGTGCCAAGTCTTTCTAATGCAATTGTAAGTCTAATGTCTACATACCCAGTAGTCTGTCCAGTGCATTGGCCATGGAATCTGGGTCAAAACTGAAAGCCTTATTTGAATGGGCCCTGGAATACAGGGAAAAACAAAGTGAAACATTGTTGGTGAGGCAGGGGCAATTTGCATGACATGGAATGGATTCTCCATTGGCATTTAGTTAGCGAGACTAGACTGACTGCTCTTGTGGAAGGAGTGTAGGCAAGCCGTGAAGAGAAAAGCATGTGCACACTGAAATCATACGATTATATATGATAAGCATATAATGTAAGCAATGTTTCACTGTATACTTCACTATACACTGTGGGTGCCCTTGTATCCTAACTGTCTAGTATCACACATTATATCATTAGATAACAGACTTTTATCATTAACTCGAATGTGGATTGGAGATGTAAGGATCTTGACATTGAATAGGTCTACTGGCTAGCTGGCCAGTCAAGAGTGGCTCACCAGGGTAATTCAACACCCTCATGAGAAGACATGCTGTTGAGGAACTTCTTCATGCCCTGGGTAACTGCTACTAAGCTGTAACTGGCCTCCTCTTCCTCTTTATCTTCCTCAGTCTCACTCCTCTTCTCCTCTGCACCCCTGCCCTGCTGTGTGTGTTTGGTGGAACTGTGGTTTTGGCTGCCAAGACCAAAGCCCTGCCCACTTCTCTCCTCTAGCATACGCTCCAAATCCTGAGCTGTGATATCCAGCCAGCTGTCACCTGGAGTTGGACACAAACAAAAAGAGAAATTATAAAAAAAGGAAGGGAAGAGAGAGAGAGAGAGTGGTGTAGGGTAGAAGATGCATACCAAAAGGACAGACAGAGAGAGAGAGGACAGAAATTGGCAGGGTGAGACAAAAGCCAGAGATGGACAAAGGCAGATTAATTAGGGAGACCATATCCATATTGCATTGGTTATTTTATAATAACAATAAACAACATAATAATAACAATAATCACATCCATATCTGTGCCTTATTAACCTTTGGGAAACCATTAAAATGAATGTGCAACTGAAGTGTGGGGTAACATCTCTTACCTAGAGATGACACCAGGTGTGATCCATCATTCCCACAGTCTTCGCAACTCTATTACTAACCATTGAGCAATTTCAAACTGTCTAACTTGTGTTTTGTATAGGATGTACTAATAATCTACAGACAAATGGCAATCATCTACTATGTATTGATTAGTAAACATTGCTCATTGTCCCATATAAGGGAGCATTTGCTTTACTATCAGGTACTTTGGTTCACAATAGAGACTGAAGTGGCATCTACTGTAGCTCTCTCTCTCTCTTCCCTTGATAAAAAAGAACAGACCAAGAAGCACCAGTGAAATGGAGTGTACTAATCTGTGCTTTTTCCTGGTACCAATTTCACTCCATAGTGGGGTTATGTTGTATACACATTATTCCTTAGCTAGCTCTTTCACTCACTGTCCTCTTGGGGGAGCTGTGACTCCTGTCTCTTCAGTTCCTCCAAGCTGAGGGGGAGGCAACTCTCCAGCAGCTGGAGAACCTCTTCCCCGGGGGATCTACTACTGGAACTACACACACAATGGGGATATTCAGACACACACAAACATGGATGGCATAGACATGAATGCTCATACAATGTTCATAGACACTTGCACACGCATACACAACCACAGTCCTCACCTCGATGTTGAGGAGACAAACTGTTTGAAGACGTTCTCTGCTGATGTCTTCAGTTCTCTATAAAGAACTGAGCCTTCCAGCTCCCCCTGCATCAACCACAACCACAACTTTAAACTTTCATTATCTACATTAATGAAATGCCTCAAAAGTAGCATCTATGGCAATCTGTGCTTGCATGGCTAACATAATGTACAAATGGAACACTAACCCGGAAGTAGTCATTATTTTTCAGACTCTCTAGGAAGCGTTTCCACTGAGGGTTACAGCTGATTGGGGCATCAGGCTCTGAAGATGGCGGCCTGCACTTAGAGCATAGGATCTCAAAGCCATGGGCCTGTGAGTGGAACACATATACACAAGCATAGATACATGAATATATACCAATACATACATAGGTCAACCTTGTACCCTCCAAAGGCCAACAAAAGCATGAATGTTTTAATGCAAAAGATGTTGGTCAGAGGAAATGCACAGGTTGGCTCACCAGTTTCATGCCCAGTTCATGGGCTCTGTATTGGGGATGAGAGCGGGCGGGCAAAGTGAAACCACTCCTCCGGTCTGGAGTGAACTGTTGCTGCTGTAGCTGGGCGTACAGGCAACGGGTGAATGTCACCTGGAAATGAAAGTAGCAATACAGGGTTATGGTGGCCCGAAAGGTTCTAATCCCTTTGATAATATTAAATATTACACAGGTCTCACTTTAGAAGAGATGCAGATTTTAAAAAGGCTTACATATACAAATGCAAAACAAAAAACAATTTTAATTGTAAATGGGACATACTGGTGTAAATTTGTCAGGCAGCATATTTCGGCAAGAAACAACAAGCCAATATTTTCACGATAAGAGATTAGATTCTTTAGGGGACAATCTCTCCTCTTTGACCACGATTTTACGAATATGAAACCCGGAGTAATCTGTACCAAGGTGAGGACTCGTGTGTCAGGAGGAAATGTCTTGAAGCTCCGACAAGCTTGGAGATCCACTGGATCCCGTAGGTAGAATGCTGACACTGCAGGAGCTACCAGGTCTGGTCGCTTTGCCAATACTGTAGCGATGCCTGCAGGTAAGAAGCAGTGGGCACGGTGGAGGCCAGTTGTAATCTTCCCTGGGTACCTAAGAAACCACAAACACAAATGGTATTAAACTTACAAAGACCGCTAAATATGAAAAAAAGATAAAATAAATGTTTTTTTGTGGATTGACTATATTATCCTACTAGTCGTATGCCAAGTCCGCTCACCCCTCTAGTCGCTTCCTCAGGGCTGAACGAATCTTGAGACTTGCTTGGCAGGCCTGCGTATGGGTGGAGAGCAGGGCTAGAGCCTGTGCCACACTGGGCACTACACCCTTCGGAAGGCCTACTTCACTGGAAAGGGAGGGGCAGGGCAGGATATGCAGGTCTCCCCTGTGGAGGAACACCTGACAGAGGAAATGAGTGGAGAGATCAGGACCGAAAACTAAAAAAACAAATGCTAAAATATTGATGTTTTCAAGGGAACCCAGAAATGAGTAATTAGATATGTAAAATGACCGGTCTAAGAAAATACGACAACATTTGAATGTCTCTGTTATATCACTCACACGTCTCTGTTATATCACTCACACTTTGTCTCTGTTGGCCACTGTACACTCTCTGACCATGAGCCAATCAAAGCAACGCAAAACAATGGCCTGTTACAGTAGCATCACACAAAGCGGTACCACTGTATCTAAAATTCTGCAAACATCACCTATTTCTCCACTGCCTATATGTTTAACTAGCATAATGTTAGCAGAAATTCCCCTTAACCTAAAAGAAAAAATGAAGACTAAGACAAAAAAAACATCAATTGTTTAAGTGAGTGAGTAAGTTTTAAATTAAAACTCTGCAAACAAAATATAGCCTTGGAAACAGGTAGGGAGACATTTCTATGAAGAATGTATATTCATTAATTTGTCTCACCCTGTTCTCACTGGTCTCTGGATTCAGCCACTTGGGAAGGTAGTCTGCTGCCTCAATCAGAAGAAACTCCCCATCATTGTCCTCAACTCTGTGCATATAAACATAAATACAAGTTAGAATCAGTGAAGCCCCGCGATTAATGAATAACTGAAGGTGCTCAATGTTTAAACAACACAATATGGGGTGACAATCAAATCATGGAAATAAAAAAGTGAACACTGAGAGCATTCTCTTTCACCTGGCTGCTAGCTCTGGGAAGGCCTCTGTGATTTGCTGGAGGAGGTAAACGATAAACCACTCATCCTCCACATTATCCCCGAACTGAGTACTGCCTCCAATGTGAGCAGGAACACCTCCTATCAATAAAGAATATGTCAGTCCTGCTTCACTTACATAATCAAACCCTATTGTAGGTGTTTGTAACAGGAAACGATACTGTCCATCCATTGGCTGGGGGGTCAAATGAATCTTGCCAGTCAAAGCCAACATTTACCAATACCAACACCAATACCAATTCATGTCGGATTGTGTTGACTGAGCTATACCTTTCTCAGGCTGGTACTTGAGGTTGAATGACTGATGCTGCCAGATATACTGCAGGAGGAGTGGGGCGACTTTGGCCAAAATCTTCTCTACTAGATGTGTTAAACGTTCCTCGCTGATTTGGGAATCAGAACCGTCGGGCTGAATCACGAAAAGTTTGTACTGGACCACGTCTTCCTGCACCCCTCTCCTCGATAGTGGGTCCATTATAATACCTAAATAAAGAAACTGAGAAAAAGATGGAAGATGGACATGAGCATACTCATGTACTATGTCTTCACATTCAATACAAAGTAAAGTGAATCAATAAAGTTACAAATATGATTCATTCAAACGGGGCTCAATTGACTAATATAGTAGTGGCAATTACAATTCGGTACTGTGCCTATCCAGATCTTATGGACATGTCGGTCAATCACACTTTATCTTGTTTTCAAATCGTAATGTACATTCCAGTGAAGAGTGGAAGAAAAAGATAAAGAAATTGAAATACCGTGCCTACGTCGCTATCACGCAGTTTGTCATGTTTTCGTCCTATCGTTAAATGTCTCCGACTACCAACTTGTATGACAAATATCAGTTCCTGTCTTTTATATTTAATCCGAAATTCTTTGTTCTTAAAAAAAAAACGCTATAATACAGAGCTATAATATACTCAGAATAGGAAGAATAACATTCCACATTCATATTAAGTTTTACTGAATTCAAATTAATTGGTATTTGTGTTGCGAGTGCAGCTGCAGCCCCCCGACGACCAACGACCAACGGAGATATTTCAGAAGCGCCATCCCGCCTCTGCGGGGCATGCCGGGAGTTGTAGTCAAAAAGACAACGGCAAAGGCTGCTCCGCGGTAGTACGAACTCTATTTCCCATTAGGCAATGGGAATACGATGTCCGGTATCCATGACAGCCTTGTTATTGTTGTGGCTAGCTAATCCTCTGAAGTGGTAACCGACATGTATTCAATAAATTGGATCGATAAACAATCATCTGGACGAACTACAATGTAATTTTGTGTTGGGAGGATTTGACTGTTGAGGAAATGGTGTGGTCTTCCCTTTGGCCTTAGCTAGCTCATGTTAGCCTCTTTAACAGGTAGCAACAGCGTTAACATCAGTAGCCAATGCCCAACCCGGCTCTCTTTGACAAATGCTGTTGATCTGCGGGCTGGAGGAAATGTCAGACCTCTGTCTAATGAGTCCTCAGCGAGTCCGGGAACTGGAGGGGAGCAGAATGAGAGAGGAGGAGAACCTGAGCTTGTAAAAATCGGAGAAAAGGGGGATAATGATTTCGCGATACAACAGACGACCCGTATCGCACAAACTTGAGATGTGAGTAGACAATAAGTCATAACACTTGTGAGCTTGTTGAACAGAATGTAGGAATGATAAATAAGGTGCCACCAGCTGTCAGTGAGTGAATGTCGTTACTCTTTGCTGGTTCACAGTGAAATTCCCATTAGTGACACAAAGGTCAATAGGCTGGTTTACACTGGCATGCAGTATATATAATGTTGGTCAACAATGATGCATCTTGACACTACCAACTACCTATATGCAATAAACACAACAATGCTTTATTTGCATGATGTAGTGTTTTGGTCACTGATACTAATCTTTGCCTAAATGGGATTGCACACATGCTGATCTTCTTTTTTTATCAACATTCTCGATCCATCTTTGGAGCAGTCGTGGGTTATCCCGAAGCAGCCTTGACCACCACCCTCTCCCGGAGGAAGTGGACGATAACCAGGCCCCTCAGCGTTTCCTCCATGACCTCCAGGAGGCTGTCTCCACTCACACCAGGTAACTGGAACCTTGACTATGTGCAGTCAGGCAAACAATGGCAACCAGGGATAGGGCTTTAGTCTATTTAGCCAACTGAAACATTCACAAATGTTCTAAACAAAATTGCAGCACAGCCTATTTTAGAAGAGGTGAAATTACTCCCAAGGCTACTTAATAGACACGTGTTCTGTTGTATTCATTCTTATCGGGGTGTTCTGTAATGTTACACCTTCTTGAACGGGCCACTGATTCTCAAGGCTCTGAACATGTGAAAGCAGATACTTGAAAGGAAAGGATTAATTGATATCAAATTGCCTCCTTCAGATAATTGCAGGTGCTGTTAAAAGAATAAATAATCAGAGAACCTATTAGAATATTGGATTACTTTGACATTTGCTCTTTGCTTTCCACTTGGAAACCTTGACTAAGCTTTTGTCAACAACCAAAGAAAGAAAGCGAAAGAAAAGAACATAAGCCACGTAACATTGGCCTGAAGTGTATTCTAGACAGGGAAAGTCAGGGAAATTATGAATTTTCAGGGGAAGTCAGTTAATATTACAAATGGGAATTATACAAGCAGGGAATTTTACAAATGGCTCACATTACAGAACTATACCAGAATTGATTGTGATTGTGATCAATATTTTACAACTTATTTCATACATTTATTGCATTAGATGGTGGTTTGTACTTTTGCTGCATTTTATGGCCACTACTACCCAAGCCCAAGTGTAGTGGAAACCAGACTGTTTACTCATTTAGATCTTTTCTGAGCTGAAAAACAAAATTAATAAACCAGGAAGGAATGCAGTTTTTAGGTCATGGAAGCACTGAAACTTGGTAAGGAAAATCATGAAAAAGTCATAGAATTTTATGTGAGGGCCACAGTCTGAATCTTGGTTTTTATTTTCTTATTTATTGACGGATGTCATCATTGAAACAAGGGGTGACTGTGGTGGGGTATTGGCAGAATCAATTATGGAGTGCATCCCCTTAACTAATTAACTGTAGAATGTAAGTAAAACGTCTTCCCTGTCCTTTTCATTTAGCTCAGAGACGTCTGCTGCCTCAGGCCAGTCTGACTGTCCCACAGTCATCACAGTAGACACCAGCCAGTCCTGGTCAGGCATCCACAGCTACACAGGCACTGGGATCTCCACAGAGAGGAGCTCTGTCTTCTCCTGGGGCTATGATGTGAGTCATAAGTTTCATCTGAATTTTTACGGTTCTTTACTCACAGTAGTCACTTTTTGTCAAATGTGTGGGGGAAGCCACAAAATGATTCAACTATTAATTGTATAGTGCAGTAGATGTCTTGTTTTTCTGCTCCCCTTTGTATAGGTGTACATGCAAGGCTCGATCCCACTGGGTATTGCTTTGTTATAATTCTATGCTTTCTAATTTCAGTCAGCTCCACAAAACCTTTTCTAGAAACTCAATGATTTATTTAGTTCCATGTCCTCAAACTGCCTCTGCAAAAAGAACTGCACACACACAGCCACCCCCCCCACTCTCTCTTTTATAGCACATGAAAATATGTAAACAATCCAGCTTGACCACAAATACACACACGCACGCGCACACACACACACACACACACACACACACACACACACACACACACACACACACACAGGTATCACATGCATAGACAAACCCACTCATACACACAAACACATACATGCAAAGACATGCACAAATACTCACATACACTCTTACACACACACACACACACACACACACACACACACACACACAGATCGGAAGAGCGTCGTGTAGGGAAAGAGTGTAGATCTCG
>CABFOS010046226.1:0-12360 GCA_900660315.1 Diretmoides pauciradiatus | reverse complement strand
GGGAGGGAGAAATGTTAGGAATGATAGGTAGGGTTATAATCCCCCTTTTTCCCCTCTTCCTTATTTCTTTCTTTAACACTTTTTGGACTGTTTTTCAATGAGAGAAGAGGTGTGGTTTAGCTGGGTGGTCACATGACGTCACAGAGGTACGCACGCAGCCTCTGGAGCAGTTAACCAATTAACGTCATTCAGGTGTGTGACCGGCGGTACATTTAAGGAATGCTGTTGGGTGCGCAGCGGAGAGAGCTGAGAGATTAGAGAAGACGTGCCGTGAAGTCTCCGCCCACACCGGAGGAACGCCAGTGTTTGAGAGACGCCAGTGTTTTGGATCCTCGTCCACACGAGATTGGCTCGTGTGGCAGACGCCATTTTACAGAGGACACGCCACACACCTTGTTCTGAACATTGACCTTCGTTTTGAGAATCAGCCTTCGTTTACCTTTTGAGGACCTGTTGTCCAAACACCAACGTGAACTGAGAAAACACAGACTGAGCTCGCGGCTCACGAGAGCTGAAAGACCGGAGCTGACGAGGCCTTGCCGTTCCGAGGGAACCTGCAATATACCAGTAAGCTAACCACCGCTACACTACTGCTCCTCTGTGGAAACCAGTCCATATTTTGTTTATTTCTTTGTTTCTTCCCTACTTTTCCCTCAACACGCATACTTTAGGTTAGGACTAAGAGTTAGCCTTGAGCCCTAGACGCTAATCAGTATACTTGTCCCTAGACCGGTTGACTCTAGTCCGTAACAATTGTCTGTTTTATTTTTTACGTGAAAAGAGATTTATGTATATACACACACACCTCACAGTGCCGGAACAAATTCCTATTATGTGTAATATCATAACATGGCAATAAACGTTTCCTGATCCTGATATTCCAGAATAGATTACATTCTAATGTCATCCAAGACAGCTCATAGCTCAAAAAGTCTATGTTTGACGATCATGCAAATCTTTAACTTTTCCTACTAGCCCAAATCGGGAATCAAGATAAAGATTCAATTTGACATTATTACAGAATAAAATGTATTGCGAACAATTTCGATCAGCTCTACGGGAATTCTTACATGTCAACGAAAACTCTGTGGAAGATGTAATGTACTTGTTGAATGCCATCAAGGGATTCATCCGAAACAATACTATAGCATTTGCTTCTGGTCTAAACATGGCTCATCTCAAAGAAACGACTGAGCTGGAGCGCACTAAATCTATATTAATTGCAGAACAACTGAGTAAAAGCGGAGTTAAATTCTTTACTCATATGAAGGAGCCGAATTCTTAGCGAGACAAACATTCTCTTGATGGAAGCGGTCCTAGCTTTTTACTGGTGTAAGGGAAATGATATATATATTTATATTCATGCTTTATACGGTATGTAATCATGTTATGTGTAGTCATGTTCTGTATTAGCCTTGATGAAGGTTGTGTAGTTGGGCAGAACCCTTTTGTCAGCAGAGTGGCCAACACCCGTCAACGCCGTAGCTAAGGGAAGGCGCCAAAACAAGGCTAAGGCCAAATGGTTATGGTGTAGATAAGTATGTTTTATGAAGAGCTAATGTCACTGGAATGTGCTACATGTGTGTGTGACACCCCCTCATAGTTTTGGTAAGTGGCAAAAATAAGGGAACAACAGAGAGATAAGAAAACTGTGTCTGCTAAACAATGTGTGAGTGTTCATAAAGTAGATCCAGACCTGTGCCTCCTGTCAACCCACTCGTCAGCTCATCCGTCCACCTGACCATCCACCTGGGTACCAGCCCGAAGAAGGAGCAGCCAGAGGACAATCATCCTCTCCATCAGCCCTGCAGCACTGTCATTGCACCTGACCTCAAAGATCTGCCATCCAAAAACATGGGTAAGGATGAAAGGATCCTGATCCCCCCCCTTCTAAGCACACTTGAAGAAAGATGGTCTCCCAGGAACCAGGTAGCAGTTCAGCCTGCCTAACCCTGATAATATAATGTCCAAACCTACAAACTGATGGAGAGGACAAAAGTGTGCTAGTCTACCAACCTTGGAAGTTGTCACATGACACATGTCATACCTGCGGACAGAGCGGATGGAGAGGACATTGGGTTAGGGATTGCCTGGAGAACGGGGAGAGGGAGTTGGAGTCCTCCCCACCGGCTGGAGTAACTGTCAGACATCCGAGAGGTCAGGACCGCAGAGATGCAGAATGACGGGCTGGGGAGGCAGAGGAAACGGCCTTGTCTGGTAACAGCACCATTCTGCTGTCTCCAATGGCAGCAGACACACAACCTGTTTTTTTAGCTTGTTTAACTGACACAGACAACTTACATAACATCCACTTGAGTATTAATGGTCATAGGCTGCGTTTTGTTGTTGATTCTGGAGCCCAGTACTCAGTCATTACATCCTCCACGGATGTAGTATTCCCTCTATCGGGAAAATCTATTTTTACCATTGAGGTAGGAGGGTGCAAAACTAAAGAAGTTTTACTTGTCCATTGTTAGTAGAGGACGTTCAGGGTGGAGAAATAAAAAATTGCACCCATTTCTGCAGTCAAAAGTCTGTCCCCTAAATTTATGCAGAAAAAACTTAATGTGCACACTCCGAATCAACATACAATGTTCAGCAGAAGCGTTAACCATAACTACACAGGTGGATGAGGAACAGGTTCCCATGATGGTACAATTGAACCCCATGTCACCAGAATACTATTACTCCTGGGATTTAGTCCCCACCGGACTGAGATCAATTTCATCTGCAATATTAGATAAGGCTCAATTCACTATGGACGCATAGCGGACAGTTTATGCCAGCTGAAGAGTTTCATTGTACAGTCAGGATGGATGTGATGCCAGATGAAGAGTTTGAGCAGCAGTGGTTTAGACCAGGATGTGAAAGTGATTTATTAGCCAGTACTGTTATGCATTCCTCTGAGAGATATTGTGCACTTGCAATGTTTGACTGAATCTCAAAGTAAAGTTTCACAGCATTCCCTGTTTCTCACCCCACATCTCATTGGCAAAAGTGTGTAGTGCTAAGTGGCAGGATATTGGTCTATGGGTTCTCTAAATTCAGCCCCGCTTTAGGTGTGACTGCCGTAAATGTTAATATTCACAGGTGTAAGGGCTATTCACTTAATTCCAACCACATCCTCCCCTGAGGTCACCATGCTCGCTGATCCTGCACACCCTGCTTTGCCTATTGTATTGTGGGAATCATCAAATAATGACAGGCAAAAGGAAAAATGCAACACCAACCTAAATCTACACACAGAACCTGCAAAGCACAATATCCTCTGAGGCCAGAGGTCGAGGAAGGCATACAGTAACCCAGTATTTGATTAATTGTTAGAGAAAGTCATAATTGTTCCATGTCCTACCTCTCCATGCAATACTCCAATATTGCCAGTTAAGAAGGCAGACGGTCTAAATTTGGCGATTTGTTCGAGATTTGTTTTTTGTTCTTCTTGTTTTTGTTGATATTTCCCAGTGGCACTACAAGGAAATCTGGCCTCATTCCAATTTAAAGGCAGGGTAGGTAAGTTTGAACAATAACATAGAGATGGGAAAAATAAGCCCTCCCCTCCCTTCAGCCCTCCCTCCAAAGCCCCTCTCCCGAAACATAAACGTTCACCACTTTTAGGTAGATACTGTAGGTAGACAGACAGTAGTTTTTGCAGTCTTGCGCCCGCTAGAGACATCGGATTTTTTTTTCATTTTAGTGTTAGATACCTTATATTATTGATCGCATGGCAGCATGGCAGCACATTGGTTCAGTACGTTGTTGACCTGTTGGTTTGTTCTCCTGATCAGGACAGTTGCATTGCTGATGCCAGAGAATTGTTGATGTTTTTGGCTGAAAATGATCACCGTGTGTCATTAAGCAAGCTTCAGTTAGTAGAAGTGGTAACCTATCTACAGTAGGACATTCCATATCTGCTGAAGGCTCTAGGGACAGAACGCATACAAGCCATATTATACATCTTGAAACCTACTGTAGAACTAAGAAGCGAGTAATGTCTTTTCTCGGTTGTACTGGTTATTGTCGTCAGTGGATCATTGATTACGCCTCTCTAGCCCAGACACTCTCTGATATGACTCGTGGCCATGGCCTGAAGTCACATGATGAGGTGGAATGGACTAAAAAGGCCTCATCTAGTTTCACGATTTGACGCAACCTTTCACTCTCATAGATGAGAAAAGTGTTTTTACACTATGTCTGCTGTTCTCTTACAGATGCATGGTGACAAATTGTGCCCTGTTGCTTATTATTCACTATCCATTTCTCTTCTTCTACTCTAGGTTGTTACATCACCAGCACATCTGTACACATGTTGTCATTACCGCATGTTACTGTGAAACGCTGCACTACCCAGCCACTCTTTTACCAACAGTGGAGGATGGAGAGCCACATGACTGAGTTGCAGCCATTAACATTGTCTCTACTCATAGGCCTGATCTCTCCTCCACACCAAAACCTAACTGTGATTTTATTTTCTATGTAGATGGATCCTCGAAACGGGCTGAAAATGATGGTTCACTAAACGCTGCCTACTGTACTCTATTGTGACTGATCATGACGTTGTTGAATCTGCCAGACTGCCCTCACATCTCTCAGCCCAGCAGGCTGAGCTTTTTGCATTGACTCGTGCATGCATCCTGGCTGAAGGTAGAAGTGTTACTATCTATACTGACAGCAGATATGCTTTGGGTGTGTTACATGATTTTGGGGCACTATGGAGTCTTTGTGGTTTTCCTTCCAGCTGCAGGTCGACCTATTGCTAAGAGTTTTTTTGTGTAACCTGAGTTAGGCGAGGTTAGACACCATTCCTCTGCTTCTTCTATCATTACAGATAGCTGTTTGCAAATGTGCAGCTCACACTGACCTCACATATTCTGTTTCTCTAGGTAATGCATTGGCTGACAAGGCTGCGAAGGCCTCCTCTCCTGTTCTATCTATGTTTGACTCCTACTGTCTCTTTTGATGATTTGTTCTCCCTACAATCACAGGCCAGTCCCTCTGAAAAGGTGAAATGGTCAAAGGGGGATACTTGTGTAAATAAGATTTGGTATGGGCTTTCAGAAAGAAAAAAAACATGCCTTCCGAAGCAGCTATTTCATTTCTATGCTGTGTTGTCACATGGTAAAGATCATGTGTCAAAGTGGGGAATGGTAGATCTTGTAAATACATGGTGGGACACATGCAATTTCACAATGTGTTTTGTATAAACTGTAGTATTTGTGCTCAAAAGTTCAGATAACAGAGCACACTTTGTAAATAAGGTATTGACTGACGTCATGTTTTCTGGGATTGCAACTTAAAAAATCACTGTGGAAAGACCAAATGGAAGTCAACCCTCAGCCCAACAGACAAACCGTCCAAAGCAATGGCGGAAACAGGTCTTGATTGGGTTTCTGCATTGCCTTTGGTGCTCACCGTCATGAGAGGACGCTTTCATGGCCTCATACATGTCTCCGACTCTCCGTTTGAGGTAGTAATAGGAAGACCCATCGAGACAGGAGTGTCTTCCCCAGACTGCCGCTGCAGAGCTCACAACAGTAGAACAGGCAATGATGAATTATTGTCATAGCCTGTCATAAGTATTGAGCTCTATCCACTCACAGGTGAAAGCAGCACTCCTGAGGCCGGTAGAGGGACCACTTTCCAACCGACAGAGTCACTGGCCAGTGACCTCTCACCTGATGAGATGACAAAAGGACAACACCGACAACATCCCAACTTATGGGGATTCGATGAGGAGCATTGCTGCTGGATCCTCGCCATCATCTTCTTCGCTGCAACCGCCATCACCCTGCTGGTGCACCGACCATAGGAAGTCCAACGGCGGGACTTAAACAATAGTCGCTCACTGGAATGCACAAGTTTTTCATATAAATTACACCACACACCCAAATACTGATTGTCAACCATCTCTCCCACCTGCTAGACCCCCCAGCACCAACACCAACGCAGCGCTCCGTGGACTACGAGGAAGAGTCACTTACTCTTATATAGGGCAGCTACATTTTATCAACTCCTTCCTGAACTTCCATATGGCTGGGAATAAAATAAATTGTTATGTGTATTCTATCATGCATGAAATATGTGTGTATTTCCATGATGAACAAAAACTCCTACCAGATGGCCCAACAAGTTAATGGTAAAAGCCCCCAACATGATGTTGATTTGTATGATGCTGATTTGTATCCTACACCTGATTGGATTCCACCTCATCACTCTGATAGTGAAGTTAGTGATGGAAGTGAAATTGTGTAACTGTGCAATAACATAAAATTGTGTTTAATGTGATCATTAGTATGATCAAAGGGGGGAGTGTAAGGGAAATTGTCTATATATATACATGCTTTATATGTAATCATGCTTTATGTGTAGTCATGTTCTGTATTAGCCTTGCTGAAGGTTATGTAGGGGTAGGTTGGGTAAAACCCTTTTGTCTGCAGAGTGGCCGACACCCGTCACGGCCATAGTTGGTGTACATATACCCTGCCTCCCGAACGTTATAGTATTATATAAATGATGTTCATATATAATATCATAATGATGATCAATCAATAGTTATTTTCTTTTTATACAATGCGTAATGTGTAATGTTCTTTCCTTAGAGTTATCAATAGCAAGAGCTTGGGGCATTAAGGCTGAAACGATAGAAGGTATGGCTTAAGCAAAGGAAAATGTCAAACTGCGCCTGTAGACACATTCTCATGATAGAATAGATCTAAGTCATTGGATCATATCCACACTGTGTACACCCCTGTACCTACGTATATGATAAATGCATGCATATAACATCAATATATTTTATCTGATTTTAATATATTTGATATAATGGAGTCAATAGCAGACAGTACACTACATGATATGTAAACAATTAATGGTATAAATGCTAATGATAACAATAACAGTAAACATAAACTAACTATAAAAGATCAAACTACAATCATAACTTATAGACCAAAGAGCCCAAGTCACTGGGAAGGGGTGGGAGAGGTTGGAAAAGGGGGGTAAAAGGAAGGATTGGTCTCACCCACGGTCATGGTGGTTATCAGGCAACAGACTGACACTAAACTCAGGTTGTCCATGAAATAACGGACCCATGGGTTAGGCCTGGGCATCACTTGGACTTGGTTGCTCCGGGTTTCTGTGGTTATATGTACAGTAAATACTGTATGTGTGTATGTATATATGGATGTATATGTATAAGTGAACATGTATTTGTATGGACATGTACTGTATAAATACCTGTATATGTGTATGTATGTATGTATGTATGTATGTATGTATGTATGTATGTATGTGTGTAAAATTTAGTCACACACAAAAAAGTACAGCACATCCAATATTCATACACAGACTGTAAACAATACAATAATCATCCCGTATTCGCCTCATCACCGATGAATATGCTAATGTTCTGAAATGGAGCATGCAGAATAATTCAGAAGAAACATCTACTAATTGTTTTCATGGTGTAGCATGATAAGACTGCTGGCATAACCATTCATTGAGTTTTACTCCAAAATGAGATATCCACTATAAGAAAAATGTGACGCCTTCACAAATGATTGATAACACAGTTGTTGTTTTTTAAAGGTAATTTTCAATGATCACAGGTAACTTAAGTTGGCTGACAAAATGCTAACAGTTGTACAGAAATGAACTCATTTCTCAGTTCATATCTCTCCATAAACGTTCTGTAAATAATCTCATTTCCACTTTTCATACTCACTATTTCACAGTATGTTTGATTTGTTTAGCCTGCCATGGAAAAAGATTATGGCGGCCTTGGTGCTTTGTTTGTCGACATTATGTTGGCCTCACAGGGGATCAACACAGGGAGAGGAGAGGGTGGAGGGGGTGTTGCAGGCAAGGCAAAAGGAGGTCAAGGAGAGAGAAGACAGACGGAGAGAGTGAGGGAGTTCACTGTGCTGCAGAAGGTGCACTAACCTTTTTGGTTTACAATTAATTTTCTACACGGAAGCTGCAGCACAATGGCATTGGTTTTAACCTACAGTAGAGTACACCTCATTCACTCTCTCTCCCTCTCTGCTACCCTCTTTTCATCCCTTCTTCTTCTTCTTCTTCTTCTTCACCACTGATATTGACCTTGGGAGAGTGGCCACTGCTGCCCTGCAACTTAATATGTGATAGGCTTTAGGAAAGCTCAAATGAAGTGCAATACTATGGATCATATGGATTTACTGTCCACAGGCCTGATACACGGACCCGCCACCACCACGTATGTCACCCGAACCCAATGCTTAAAACACTTGAAATAGAACCTCTCACGACATGACACAGGAGAGGAGGATGTACTGTATCTTGGATGATCAGTCAGGAGGGTTGGGAAGGAAAGGTTCTCTGAGCATAATGTTCATGACTGGCTGGTGTTGTTTGTACTTCGTGATGCAACACAGCATCTTGTGGGAGACACACAGGCATCAAAGGAAGTACTAAATAACTAGAAGTCACTGCAAATCTGTCCACAAACAAACTGTTCCAAATGAGTCTGGCAGTCTAGAACATGACATTAATAGGGTAGGTAAGTTTGGAGAAATCAGCAAGAGCAAGCTAGATTTGGAAAAATAACCCCACCCCTCCCTTCAGCCTTCCCTCCAAACTCCTCCCCCTAAACACAAACACACCCTACTACTAGGTAGGTAGACAGGCAAGTAGCCCTTCCAATCATTTCATGGTAGGTAGACAGTTGTTACCGTCCTGTGGCAGCTACATACACCAATTTTTTTTATTGTCAGAGCACTTGATTTATTGATTGCTATAGGGATGTACAGAGAAATTCAACAAATATGACAAAAAGTGCTTCTAAACATCATCACCTACCCTACCTTTAATAACTGGCATCTCTGCAATTGATAGAAATCAATGCCAATTAATCCCCTCTCTTCACTCACATGGCTCAGATCTGTTAAGGACACTGAGTCTGTTATTGTGCTCATTGGTTTTGTTTGACCTTGGTGAATTAGATTTAATCATAAATAGATTTACTAATGGAGTGCAATCAACCACAGCGGGGAAAGGCAGAAGGGAATGTCACGTATGCATATGGAGCAACAAGAGTCAAACGGAGTGCTGACCCTTCTTCCTGCCATTAAAGCGCATCCCTCTTCCTGGCGTGAAACTGTCCTGCACGGTCACACCTGCCAGAGGCGTAAACTCCTCATGCGCAGCTCGCAGGATGACATCCTGACAATGCAAACAAGTGGCACTTCTGTCGAAATAGCCTGCAAGACGTAGCACACCTGTCTCAGCAGTCTAAAAGGAAACATCCTAAATTTGGTATCAACACTCTGGGAGAAGGCAGGTATCATGTTTTGAAAGGATTTGGAGAGTGTATGGAGTGAGGCCAGAGGCGAATCTTGTGGACAGGCAAACCAAGCAATTGCTTGGAGCCCCAGGCACTAGGGGGCCCCCTAGGGCTGACAAAATGTACTTCACAGCAATGACCACAATCCCCTCCCCTTAAACAACCAATGGACGATTTGCAATGACATGACATCACAGTATGAAACCTCCCTTGTGGGGCCCCATCTCATTCTTGCCTTCCACCACGTGAAACTGGAGACTTGCTGCTGCCCTGCACCCTGCACACGCAGCGCTGCGGTGCTAAAGTGAAACTAAGAAATGCTGATGGAGTTAGTTAGCTCTGCACTTGCTTCCACTGCTGAACTGAATTAAACAAATAATAAATTGCAAATCAATGCAAAATGAAGAGGAGTTATCCCTCTGGAGCTGAGAAGAAGAAGAAGAAGAAAGAGGAGGAGGAAAATAGAAATAAAGACAGTGGTAAGTTTTAAGTGCAGTACATAACATTGCCTACTGACAAGTAACCCCTTTCAGGACTGTGTTGTCACAATACAGTCCTGACTCCATGATGGGCTACTGATTAAGCAGATAGCCTAACTGGTAGTTAACCAAGCTTGCTAAGCTAACAATTAAGCCATGATGAATGCTATGAAAACAGGACACAACAACCTTAGATGCTGATTAAGTGGCCAGTAGATTTGCTTCACTCACCACCAGCAAAAAAACAAACAGTTAATCTATTGAGTGGCTAGATAGACTGACTGACTGACTGACTGACTGAATGACTGAATGACTGACAAACAAAAAACCTTCACTAACCATTTGGCCGTGGACAAAAAAAAGAAAAAAGAAATTGCACCTTGTTGTATGAAAAAGCTATGAATGATGACAGCTATATGTCCTAGACTCCTAGGAGAACATTTAAACTTTAAACATGTTGAATTATAACGTGAAATCATTTTGAATTGACTTTATAAACACAAGTTTATATTTCGTATATTTTTGTTGGTGTCAGATTATTATATTATTACAACATATTGGCGATGAACGCGGCTTGGTGGGGCCCCCTGGGGATTCTTGCTTGGAGCCCCAACAGACCCTAGCTTCGCCACTGAGTGAGGCACGTGTATGTTATGTACTGCAGATACTGTATAGCTGCCTCCTCCTGTTTTGGAGATATTAAGGTGACTTGGTTTCAATGCTGCATGGCTTGACACATCCCAAAAAATTGTGTTCTTTTGTTTATGTCAACAAAAAAAGTTTTTTTTTTGGGAGATGGCAATCTTTTTTCTTCTTTCAAACATTTAACAGACTACAAACTGTATGTTTGACAGTTGTTTAAATAAAGGTGGTCAGTCAATATCAGTAGCCGAGGGTCTTGTATGGCTGACTGAAGTCTTGATTAATGCAAGGTCACAGTATTGACAGGCTGAACTGTTTGAAGTGCTGCATGAAATCCCAATTGGGTCATTACTGCTAAATCATTCCATTCAATATAGTTACCTCCGCCCAAGGACGAAGTCCGGGGGCGAGAGGTAATGTTTTCGGTCCCGTCCGTTGGTTCGTCCATTCGTTCATCCGTGTACTGTACAAGATTACGCAAAAACTATCTAGCTGATTTTCATGAAACTTGGTGGAAGGATGTAGTATTGGACTTCGACGAACCTGTGAAATTTTGGGGCAGATCCGAATCATGGGGCGCTGCGTAGGACGCCACATAAACAGGAAATTAGCTCTAATTGCTTATCGCATCATCCAATTTTCATGAAACTTGGTGGAAGGGTGTAGTATCGGTCACTGATGACCCCATTACATTTTGGGGCAGATCCGAATCACGGGGTGCCACGTAGGGCGCCACTTACACAGGAAGTGCCCCATTCTGCCTACATATGAGAAAATAACGAAATAGTAACGCACAGACACTTGAATAAGTAACTTTAACCTGATTACTGGTTTGGAAAAACTAACACGTTAGATTACTTGTTACTGAAAAAAGTAATCAAATTAGGGTACCGTGTTACTAATACTGTTACTGTTACTAATACTAATACTGTAATACTAATACGTGTTACTGGCATCACTGCTCATAACTTAGCATGAGCTGCTTAATCTCCTTCATCAGTCTCTTTGCATCATGTGGAGGCTCCTGAAGGAACATGGTGAGGTCATTACCAAACCTGCTGCATCTATTCTGACCTGCAGGCGTCTCCTCTCTGATCTGATCAGTCTCTATTTCGTTAATGAAAACTATGATGAAAAATGTTCATCAACAACCTTTTTTCCATGACTAAGACGAGACGTTGACGAGCTACAAATAGAACTTTGATAATAAAAACTATGACGAAATGTATGTTTTGTTTTCATTGACGAGACGAGACTAAAATGTTAGTGGTGGATATCGGTTGAATTGGTGGAGGGGGCGTGTGCAGATTGTCTCAGTCCTGACATAAAGTTGGTGGTTGAAATCACAATCGTAAAAAATTAAACCGTACTCGTAAAAAATGAAATCGTAAACATGAGTGAGAAAAAATATTGCAATTTTGTTTTTTTACATTTGTGAACATAACTTTTTCGTTAACAACTCAGAAAAAAATGTGTTTGATTTCGTTTGTTCGTTCGTCGTCTTCCGCTTTATCCGGGTCCGGGTCGCGGGGGCAGCATCTTCAGCAGGGAAGCCCAGAAAGCCCTCTCCCCCGCCACTTCCACCAGCTCTTCTGGGGGAATCCCGAGGCGTTCCCAGGCCAGCCGAGAGATGTAGTCCCTCCAGCGTGTCCTGGGTCGACCCCGAGGTCTCCTCCCGGTTGGACATGCCCGAAATACCTCCCCAGGGAGGCGTCCGGGAGGCATCCTAACCAGATGCCCGAACCACCTCAACTGGCTCCTCTCGATGTGGAGGAGCAGCGGTTCTACTGGGGGCAGAGCAAACACCTTCCCGTGGTGCCCCCTGTTAGTACCCTATAAGTGATCCATCTCCTCCCAGAGATGTCCCCATGGGGAACTAAGTTTGCTGTCAGAGGGCAATCACCCGGGCTGGTGCTAAGCGGT
>CABFOS010046007.1:3352-14621 GCA_900660315.1 Diretmoides pauciradiatus | reverse complement strand
GGGGGGGGGGGGGGGGACGGGTGGGGGGGGAGAGAGAGAGAGAGAGAGAGAGAGAGAGAGAGAGAGAGAGAGAGAGAGAAAACAATTGGACCACTGGAAAAATACATAACAAAGAAATTGTCAATATTGTGCAACATCAAATTAAACAGCAAACTTCAAATGCACATAACAAATATTTAAGTGCTCAATTCTTCCACAACAAAATATATATAATGATCAACATCTACATCTTTTAAACAGAATTTGAAATGTAATCAGTCATGCTGTGCTGGTTGGCTGCTTCCTGAAAAAGATAAAACGTGTTTAAGATAAAGGTTTTTTATATGACTTTGATCATTTAATGTAGAGAGAAAATCATTCAGGTACAATCACGTACCTTGACACGAAAGAAATTGGAGCTTTCTTTTGATCTGGTGGACAGTCTTAGTCTTGTTCTGCACAGAAACAACACTTAGATAAGTGATTTCCTACAAGCACCATGTAATACACACTGTTCACACTTTACTATCAACCAAACACTGCCAATATAAAGATGACCAGTTTTCATTGATTTGAATATGGCATGTGATTGATCATGACTAAGTAAATGGTTTTAGCTGACATGTTATTCCATTACATGCCTCACTATGAAGGAATGCAAATATTGAAGAGGAAGTTAAGGCTACACCGACAAATGCCATGTTCCTATGTAATTGTACCTTTTTGTAATTTACAGCCATGTATCTCCTGTTGAACGTCACGTTCCTCTCCTCTGTGGTGAGAGCTATACAAGGCCTGAAGGTGATGCCAGGGTCAATGGCACTGGACAGACACCTGGGCAAAGGGAAGCAGGAAAGGCATCAGACCACTCCCCAGTAGCTACTTAATACTCTAATGTATTCAACATTACACACTCAGGCCAATTTAGTCTGTAAACTATGAATCGGTAAATTTCTTATGAGTGTTATTATATATATATATACCGGTATATATAATAGCTATATTATTCTAATAATAATGAATAATAATGAGTCATTGCTGCTTGGAATCCACTCTTTATTACACAGTTGCACTTAAAAGATACAGCAAAAGTTGTTGTTTTTTTTTATTTGAAAGGGTAGAAGGGGAAAAACACTTTTTGCAAAATATTTACGAAAACTGTCAATGCACAGCATGTTCAGTAAGTCTTTCTTTTTGATAAACAAAAATAAATAACTTTTTTTCACATAGGAAATTCGAGAAATTATTTATATGACAAAGAAATAAACACACTAAACGTCAAGTCTAGTAAGACCGAGGAGTAATTGTGTGGATTCTGTAGACTCTTGAACAACATATTAGTCATAGAGGTAATAAGCCCAATATTGCTATAGTGGCTTTTGTCAAAAGATGGGTATTACATTTCCATCCTTATATTAAAACCATAAACTGAACAGAGGGCACTGTGTCCAAAGAAGAAAAGCTAAGGGAAATATGTAGCATAATATCTCCAAGTTAGTTAAGAAAGGATACCAGACTGCATTTTCCCTTTGTGTTCCGGTGTGTATTTTTAATTTGTATTCGTAAAAAAAAGGTGCTCATTTGGAGTCAAGGGTAGAATCTGTTTCAAAAGAGTACCCTGGATTTCTTCTCATTATGTGCAAAAGTTACAAAGGCTTCCCTACACGTGCGGGCGTGGTAAAAAGACACACAACCTACACAGTATACAACCACATGCACTCAACTTCAGGTGCAACTCAAAACAAGGGACATATATACATCTATCATAGTGACATCTAGTGGAGAGGTAACTAAATCACATACATCACAGGCACCAGAAAGAAAAAAAATCATTTACATTTATATTTTACAATTTAGAAACTTAGCAGATGTGCTTATCCAGAGTGACAATGAGTGCAGCAGTAGAACATTAAATTCCAAGATCACCATGATTACAAGCAACCACTAGTAAGGAGTGAATAGGTCAGAGCTTCAGGCCCCCCCCCCTGACTACAGATGTGACAAATTGTAATTTGCAATGTCATTACAGAGCCTTTCTGAAAAAGTATAAAGTTCCCCCAACCCTCCAAGACAGAAGCACATTAGATTAGGCAGGGGCATGAAGTGGGAGAGAGATGGTGAGAGAGAGATGTGAAGTATTTCTTGAAGTGACGGGGTTTTCAAGTTAGAAATGAAACTACGGAGTGACTCTGCTGCCCTGACACGAGAGAAGGTCATTCTATCATTGGGGAACCAGGAGAGACAAGAGTCTGAGCAGGTTGCCAAGGGTCAGGAAGAGCTAAATACCTAGTAGAGCGTAAAAGCACGGCTGTAGGATATCGCTGGACTCCCTCAGCAGCCTTGTACTCCAACAAAAGGCGTTTAATTTTGACACGAGCAGCCACAGGTGCTCAGTGGAGAGGGCACAGGAGAGGGCCGCTGTGGGACAATTTGGGGGCGTTTAAGCCAAGGTGGGCTGCAGTATTCTCAGTGAGCTCTAGGGGCATAAGTACTTCAGGACTTCAGGAACCCAGTGCTGCAGTAGTCAAGACAGGAGAAACTTGAATAAGGAGCTGGGCAGAGTCCTTGTCGAGGAAAGTTCTGATTTGGTAGATGCTGTGATGTGAACCTTCGGGATCAATATTTAAGCCCTTTGAGCCAAGTGGGAAAAAAGAATTGCTGTGCTTTTATATGCATGTAATTGCATATACGCTTTGTGATTGTGGCAAATCTTTTTGTTTCTTCATGTAACTTTGATACCTCCTCACTCAATGTTCACCATGACTGACTGGTCACTTGTTGTTTTTGAGTTGCACCTGAACTAGCATGGATTTGACTTTACACTGTATGTTGTGTCTCCCCACCTACACTGAGATGCCCCTAATGAGGCCAGCAACGGCAACACATTTAGGGTAGCAATAGCAATAAGCAATAGCAATAAGGACTTTATAACTTTTGCACATAACACTGCTTTACCTTTTTCTTAAACGTATTTCCAGGTAAATTGAGTAAGTTTATGTAGAGGACTTAAACTTTATTTATTTATTTCCTAATTTTGAGAGGTTCTTTTGTCTACTTGTCTATGTGAAAAATATTTAGGATGCCAGTTTCTACAAGAAAGCATAGTGCGTTGGAGGGTGGTATTACTCATGTGGTCTGCTTGTTGTACCAAAACATGGTTGTATTGCTTTTTAGAGGTTTAATGATATGGATTAATTTTACAGCACAAATTTAACACAAAAAAGCTTGTCTTTTTGACGCCATTGTGTTACATATCTGTATAAATGTACAAACATTAAAAAAAATCTCTTTGTATTGTATTATCAACAAACATTCCCTTGGAGCCTATAAATGAATGTCCTTGATCATAGCCTACTAGATATTTATTAGGAGGGCACAATCAAGTAATGAACTCATATAAAACTTGGTTTATGATGCTATGTGACCACACAAACCAAAGAAAAATGCCTATACTTACAATGTGGAAACCCCCTGTTTCTTCTCTGGATCTCTCTTTTTGTCTGACTCACAATCTGTCTCATCTATGAAGTCTTCCTCTGCTCTTCCTATCTGCATTTCTTCATCCTCTGTCTTAATGCGCTCCCCTTCTCTTTTTTTCTCACTTGGCCAGTCCCTTCTCTCCTTTCCCTCATTCATCTCCCTGCTTTGGACCTGGACATGGTTGGTCCTATCTGATGCCAGTTCAACAAACACACTCTGGTCCTTAGACATGTGCACCATGCTCTCAGCCTGTCCTGCTACCGGGCCCTGTGCCCTATGGCCTCCAGGTGTAAGGGACCTGCCTGGATGCTGCCTGGCAGACAAAGCTTTGTAAAAAGGGGAATGGGACATGGTATTTACAGGTGTCTCTGCAGAGATGAGTGTAACTGATCTGCTGCTCCTTGCAGAAGACCAAAGAGTAATTGGTGTCCGTGGTTTGGGGTTGATGTCCACCTTTTCGTAAGGAGTTGTTGATGCAGTTTCACGGACTTTGGATGAGGTGATATGGAATGGGGTTCGACTGAGACACGTTCTCCTTGTTTCAGTAGTGGTAAGTCCCAGGCTCTGACGCCACTTAACTGAGTCAGAGCGAGACTGGACAATACTAGGACTCATAAGCGGCTGAGCTTTCACAATCTCTGAGGTGACTTCCTGGGCATCACTGCTCCCAGTACTAGGCTTCCTTTTCTCAGTTTTAGCAGCCCCGGCTCCATCTGCTGGCTCCAAAAGACCAGGGCTGTTAGAGAAGGCTGAGGAAATGCATGATTGTGCACTGACAGTGGGGGTGGAGCTAGAGTTGTCAGACAGGGCGATCTGTGTGGTTGGAAATGCCTCTCTATCTTGAAATGGTTTATTTTCAGGACTACTCATCAGAGACTGGCCAGGGAGGGGAGTAATACATTTTCTTGGAATTTCAGCCAGCTGATTTTCCAATGCAGTATGTTTATCTTGAAGTAGGGCACAAGAGTCAACATTACCATTACTTGGTACGTCTCCATCTTTAGTTTTCTCTGTGGTGGAAACTTTGGCCTTTTCGGCCAGGAACTTTCTGATCTCTTGCTCAATGCTATCATCACTGTCTACTGAACTGCTTTCTTCCTTTACCTGAACAACAGTCTGAGCATTGAACAGTGATGGGGTGACTTGATTCCCGGTCCCTTTCAATTTGTCTGTTTCACCTGCCTGGGTAATGTGTTCTTTTCTCTTATTACTTTGTTTGTACTGTGAGACGCTCTTCTTACTCAATTTAGACTTCTCTCTCATGTCACTCTTCTGAAGTTTTTTCAAACGGCCATGCTTGGAAATGGGATCAGGTTTGAGCTCCGTTGCCTGTAAAGCGTTCCACAGCAGTGGTTCTGCATCCTTGAGGCACTTCCTTGATTTCAGCTTTATGTCTCTCGTCTTTTTCTTTAACTTCTTTTTCGTCTTCAGCAGGTCTTTTATTGCCGTGTCTAGGTCTTCATCACTGTCAAGGGAGCTGCTTTTGTCTCCGCTTTGCTCAGTCATTTGTAATCCAGCCAATGGTGGTGTTTCACACCTCTGGGAAGATAGCGTTGGGCTTGATCCTCTTCCCTGCTCTGGTAAAGATTTGAAGGCTACAGTGATATTTTTGTCATCCATCACTGACTTTTTGGAAACACTGCAGGCTTCCTCTTTATGTCTTCTTTTCTGTGTCAAAGACAACCGTAGAGGTTTCTTCTGGGTTGCACCTGGTTTTGTTTTTACCTTATCTAGCTCATTCATGCTACCTAGGTCTGTGGTGATTGTACCAGAGCTGGGTGGCTGTTTGTGCATTTGGGCCTTCTGTTCAAGGAATTTCCTGATTTCTTGCTCAATCCCATCTTCACTATCAATGGAGCTGTCATCACTTCCTCCATCTGGGCAGTTAGAGGGGAGCGACGATGATGAAGTCAGGGTACAGCTAGTAAGGCCAACATTAGGGTTGAATGCCCCAGGCATAACAGCTTTTGAAATGTCCAGTATTGCCTCAGCGCACATAAGCTCTGCAGTTGTATTTACCTTGGGAGTGGCTGGGGTGTGTTGCTCGCTAAATGTTTCTTCTTTAGATGAAAGTAGTCCATTTCCTTTAGGGCTTCCTTGTATATTTTTAAGCAAGCAAACAGGTGAAGGGGGAGGTAGAACAGATTTTACTTCCTTCTCTATTCT
The DNA here is from genome assembly GCA_900660315.1 of Diretmoides pauciradiatus. Lineage (NCBI taxonomy): Eukaryota > Metazoa > Chordata > Actinopteri > Trachichthyiformes > Diretmidae > Diretmoides > Diretmoides pauciradiatus. Next base: position 8,996 of record CABFOS010046007.1, on the reverse strand, counting down.
CTTCTTTTTCTTTCTGGATTTGTGTTTTTTTGTGTTCTCTGCGCTTGTACTCTCAATAGGGTATATTGGTGACTTAATTATAGGCTTTTGTTTTTGTAAGAATGGTTTCAGGACAGTCTTCTCCTTTAGTTGTTCAAGCTGGTAACAGCGAATAGCTTCTTCAATCCCATCATCACTGGTGGAGTCAGACTCTTCTTTGAATGTGAGTGGCGTGCAAGTTTCCCTTCTGTTCTGCTTCTCCTTTTTCTCTAACTGGTATCTTTGAATGGCCTCCTCGATGCCATCATCACTACTGGAGTCAGGCGAGTCTTCCTCCACCTTGACTGTGATGGGGCACTTTACTTTGTGAAAGAGGGTGCTTGTCTTAGAGGAGCCTTTCATCTGCTCTTTGGAAAATATACTTTGGGCTGTTGTACCTGGATTTGTATCCATTTTCTTAACAGGATTCTTTTTGAAGGGGACCTTGATTTTCATTAGCTTTTTCATAGGTATAATAGCTGGTGCTGTGGCGGACTCAACTTTGACACTTTTTGGAAACTGGTTGCTGGCAATCAAAACCTTATTGCTGTCGGAATGTTGTTTGGAAATCTCAGGAATTGGTGGGTTTTTCCTAGGGATTTTGGATGACTGGAGAAAATTAGTGGATGGTTCTGCCTTGCGTTTGTGATCATCTTTTTCCTTAAGGTATTCCAATATGGCTTCCTCAATGTCTCTGTCCACAGAATCATCACTGTCAGAATAATGGCTCTCATAGTTGATTGGGGAGGAAAGGTCTGCCTGTTGGTTTTCAGTGGGACCTTTGGTTTTGGCCTTTGGTCCTACAAAAGGAGCCATCGCAACCTTGCAGACCTGGGGGTGAACTTCCTGTCCTGATAGCACATTTCCCTCAATCTCGTCGCCCATGTCGAGTGAGGACTGGGTGCTCCTCAGGCTCTCTATGATCATCTGGACCTTATCTGTGACAGGTGAGCTATTGGGGGACAACGTAATGTCAGAGTCATTGAAGCAGAGCGGAAGGCTATAGCCTCGCGGTGGGCCACAGGTTCTCCATTCTGTGTGAGTCGCTGCAACAGGAGATACATTCATCAAGTACATTCTAGTGAACTAAGATGAGGTTCTGGACCATTGGAGTGTTGCTGCCTCCGATCACATCATTCGACCTGAGAAGAGAAAGGAAAAAGATTTTCAAAATCACATAATTAGTGAAGTTCTCATGTCCAGCTTAACATTTTATGTAGTTTTATCATTCAATCTTAAAATCTCCTTTTTGTTAAAGGGACAACATGGTGGTTGAATGTGACACATGCCAATTATCTTTATGTAACATCAAAGTGAATTAGTGCATATGACTGTTGGGGGCGTGGCCGTTCACATCACGTGCCCATTCGCTACTTGCTTACAAACTTTTAAACTAACAATTGTCGATTTAAAATGAAGACAGATTCAGCAACTGTATGGCTTATTTCTCGCCTCAAATGTTTTCAGAAACACATTTCGGTGAACTATTTTCGTAATATAACAGAAAAAAAGCCAAATAAGCTGCCATATTGGTCCCTTTTGAAATCCGAGAGCAATGAGCGATTACTATAGCGGACAAGGCAGGAGGAGAGTCAATGGGTCAGCAGACCGCTTTATGAATACCAGTCAATAAAGTTACTTGGCCCAATCTTTGACGGCCGCTCTCTCGTGCCGTCATGCTCGGCAGGCACACCACCCCATCCCGGGAGGTCAGGCGCAGAGGACCAAAACTGGCTCAGTCCGCCAGGCTTTCAGGCAGCTTGCCAGCTCCAACCCCGACTGGCCAGCTCTTCCATGTCTCCCACGGCTGCATCCTCCGGTAACAGGGACGGTCGCCGCTGCTGGTCTCTGGCAGGAGGAGAGCTAGTTAGCTGTTAGCAGCCGGCGGGCAGCAGAGACCTGCGGTGTGTTTGGCTAACAGCTAACCCAGCAGCGGCGACGTCCCTGTTCCCGGAGGATGCAGCCGCTGATAATAGGACCATCCATTTAACACGCCTATTTCTCCAAAACTAAAGAACAGACATTTTTAATACTTTCATCACATTTCTTCAATGCCATCTTGTGCAAATAGCATATAAAAACCTAGAAAGTGTGCCAAACCACCATGTTATCCCATTCAGGTTCTGCCAACATGGTGCAATAATTTTTCCAATGTCCTTTCACTTGCTTAGGGAATTTTGATAAAAAAGAAGAATATTTGAAACAGCTTGAAATAAGCAGGCTCTTGCTGCAACAAGTTCAAACTTGTCTCTACAGGTGCACCTGACATTTTTGTTGATGTCAAAACAATGATCAACCTTATAATCTATTGTTTATTAGCCTTGTACACAATCCCTCTAAATGCAGCAAAAAGACAGTGTAGGCACATCCAAAAAAGGCCAGGTGATTGGTATTGCAGTATGAATCAATTACAAACAATGGAAAATACTTGCACACTGGAATGATGCTCCCTCAGTTTTTATTCAGTTGAGGCAGTAATGTTTCTACCTCTGTTGGTCTTAACGGAGGTTGAAACATTGCTGCCATAACTGCTATGAATAAACGCTGAGGGGGAATCATTCATGTTACAAATTAATGTTGAATATGCAAAATCAACAAATTTACATAATCAATGCAATCACTGACAGTGACACATCATTGCAGCCCTTAATACAAATGTAGTTGATATGGAGCGCATTCCAGATTACGTGGTAGATAGAAGTTTATGAATAACTGAAGGAGTTTGAATGTTACAGCAGAGTGCTCTCTTTGATGAATAGCAACAAATCAGGCACTGTCTGACAGGCAAGCACTTCCTCTACCTTCTGAAACTGGTCACCCCGCAGAACGGTCCTCAACGGATCAATGAACTTGCACCAAAGAAAAGTTGCCAGGTGTCTGGTGTGAGTAAGCAGGTCAGAGAAGACTCTTTATTGGCTTATGGTTCAATACCATGCAGCCAGTGATGTATCATAATTAAGCCTGTGGTGCAGTCTATATCAGTTGTTTTGTTGAATTAAACAATACAGAAATAAATGTTTGGACCTCCACTTGATTATAGTTTCTAAGTGTGGTCCTGACTGAGTCTTTAACACTCTAGAGTAGGGTCAAAAATGATATTAAAAAAAATACATGATCAGGTAACTTTTATCTGAAAATCCTGTTGTGGATTCTATGAGATTAAAAGATTGACAAGACCTAATAAAACTTGTTTAAGATAGAGGCTGAACTGAGGGGCTGCAGAAAGCGCCACTATAGATAATAATGTGAATCATGCAAAGCCACTCTAGTAGAGTCCAAAAATATAAATAGAGTAGAAATGAGCATAATATAGGTCTCCTTCAACCCAATGAATCATTTGGGAGACACTAAATATAAAATATAAAAAAAATCTCCAAAAAGAACAACATTTACATGCCTAGCCAATGTCAAAGATAAGAGCTCTAAGAAATCAGAGATTAAATTGTTTTCTTTTTTCTACACCAGTACATGCAAAATGGGTTGTTTCCTTATGAAAGAAAAGATAGTTACACAAACAACAGGATCTCAAATTTCCCCCCTGAATAACAGCAATAAAGCCTTCAGGCTAGTATCCTTGATCGATGAAACGATAATGTGGATTCTGGTGGGTGTTTTTCCTTTTCCAAAGTGGTTTCCCCCAGAATCAAGGCATTACCTATTTTGGCTTGGTTGTGAAAATAAATTTTGATGATGACTCATCAGCCTCAGGGATAACTAATTTTAAACCCTTTAAGGATGTAAATGGAGGTTAAGTCTAGAATGTCTGTTATACTGTTGGATTTCATTCTACTTAGTCTTGTATCTACACAGTAAGTATAGTGCTCAGGTAGAAGTACCATTACTCTAAAAACTCTATTCAAAAAGATTCACTGGAGAGATGTAAGTATTTTACACTTCTGCCCGTTAGGATTCATCCACAAATTATATAACACAGGCCGGGTTCCTAAACTTTCCCATGTCAAGAACCCCCAAATTAGACCACAGACCTCCATTTGATGAGAGCCACAGTGAAACCTATGACCAAAATAGTCATCCTTATAAGTAATATTACTGCGCTTAACATCTAGAGAGTGAATAAAGAAATGAAAACTATTAATTTTCCTGGGCTGACCCCCTGAGGCCCATCGAATGACCCCTAGAGGTCCCCAGGCCCCACTTTGGGAACCATTGATGATCAAGTTGGGAGGAGCAGGTATGGACATGGTCATACTTGCACTTGCACTTTTCTTGAGGTCAGGGTGACCCAGTGGGTAGAGACTGTCCTGCAACCATAAGGTCGGAGGTTCGATACCTGCAACAGCCAAGTTGTGGCCATCAATAACCATGTTTTCCATCAAAGTGTCTCTTGGGCAGGACACGACCCCTACCAACCCTCTTGGTCTGGACCAGAGCCTGGGCTGAAATACCTCCAATGTAAACCCTCCCTGCTAGCTGGCTAAGCAGCCTGAAGGGTGATGGGCAGCTACAGACACACACCAACAAACAATACTGTACTCCATTCCCACGTCTTACCCTTTTATCAAGTAACCTGCATAGACTGCAACTGGTCTAAAACCGCTCAACACCTAGATTCCTTAAACGAAACAAAATGCCCAAGGGTGTCTCATTCAAAAGAGGAAAAAAAGCCCTGCGGAAAAATGGAGAAAATGCACCTAATTTAAAAAAACAACAACGTAGTCCAGCGTTATGCCAACGTTGTTTGACAGCCCATCATGCCTGCAAATAAAGTTTCATCAGAATAACAATATTGGATAGCGTTTTCTGCCTTACATAACCGACCGTGTTGTTGAGTGTTTTTCCACCCCCCCACCCCGACTGTCTCCCGGCTGCAGGTTGCAGCGGAGCCACCCCGGCGGTCCCCGTACCCCTCTAGCGGCCCGACGCGCACCGCTGCCCGGCGTGCAGCGCTACGAGACTCCGCAGAGCAACCATGTTTCTTGGTACCGGCCGTGGTTGTCAAACCCGCCACAACACTCACTCGATATCGCCTGCCGAACCTCACCGAATATCCACCAACGGTGTTTTTGTCTTTCTTCCTAACACGACGATGCTCAATTCCCGGAGGAAACGAGCGAGCTGTGTGGAAACATTGTCGGGATAATCGCGGCTATGTTCGGCGACTTGAAAGACACAGGCGGCCTCCTGGCTGCTGCAGCCCCGGCATTTTCTCCGGCGAAGAAAGCCTTTGTATCGAGCCACAGCGATCACTATCCTCGGCTGTTTTTCACCGCGACAGACAAGACGCCGGACAAGTTGAACTCACCTGGATATGCCACAAAACGCTCACTCCCAAAAAGAGACGAATCATCGCGGCCGTTTAGAAGATGTTAGCGGCTCTTCACGGAGACATTGTCGGTGTCCCGCACTAGTCCGCACCGCCCGAAGCTCTCGGCGTCGAGTCCCCTTCTGACTACCGGACAAGCTTCCTTAAACCGAGGGTCCAACCAAGCGCGCAGACCTCTTTCAAATATGGCACCAGCCTCATTTCCCACGTAAACGACCACATTTTCTGCCCAATCTAAAAGCTAAATCAGTTGGTTCTAGATACATTTTTGACTATGCCATAATATTGTATTGTAAAGAAAACGTGCGTTTGGGTGACACTTTTACAGTATCGATCCCTAAC
>CABFOS010045769.1:0-19956 GCA_900660315.1 Diretmoides pauciradiatus | reverse complement strand
GCCAGGTGCACGTTAGGCAGGAGTGCACTTTCTCTCTCTCTCTCTCTCGCTCTCTCTCTCTCTCTCTCTGTCTCTTTCTCTCTCTCTCTCTCTCTCTCTCTCGCTCTCTCTCTCTGTCTCTTACTCTCTCTCTCTTCTCAGAAACATTTCTCATAGCACTAGATACAGTGCTTATCACAGACTGTATTGTAATTAACAAATGCGAAGAATAACAAACTTAAATAACTAACTGAATGGAATGGGAAATTCAAGTTCAAGAATAAAATGGCCACGATGAAGCATCAGTCCATTGTTAACTCACTCCATGGAACATATTCATTCAACCATAAGCTAATGCCCTATTGGCATATCACGGCTGTGGTTCCTGAATAAAAGCGATTGATTTACTTCAGTGAGAATGTGTTCCGCTCCATCCCAGCATGCTTGTATCCACAAGAAGCATAGCCAGGTTAAGAACATGTTCATGGTCAGTGAATTCCCTCCAAAGATAATGGACCAATCCTGGGTGGCCTGGGTCTCTATTTCCTAATGTTCATGCTGGAGATCTCAGCATGCCACTGTAGTCACGTAACATTTAATAAATTGATCACTCACAGTACAGTGGACCCCAGGAAGAGTAGCTGCTGCTGACGTAGCAGCTAGTGGGGATCCAAATAAACAATAAACAGCAATGTCCAAGTAGTTGTACAGCGACATATTGTTGCCGTTTTAGCTCCATTTTAATGAAGACTTTCAACTTTTGTTCTTACTCCCCCCATGTCAGGATGCCAAAAGTATTTGAACAGAAGAAAATGTTATTCAATAGAATAGAGAATTTGCAAATGTAGTCAAAAATTCCTAAATGTTCAGTGCAATGAGATTCCCATTTCCCATACTCATGGTTTAACAAATAGCATTTAAATGTAAAGTTATCCCAAATATTACTATAGGACTCTCTGGTATCTCTGGTTGTCAACAGAATAAAACCATTTTAGATGTACACATTGCTGTGTATTTGATGTCCAATAATCCCAGGTTTTAATAAACGTCCTGATTGGTTGACAGTATGCATACAGTAGTTTAGAGGTGCCGGTAGTGTGTCAGACAGTGCTGACAGCTGACCACTTGCCAAACTAGCCCAAATCACAATGTCAATTATGTATTGTTGCCGAAGTTTTGGATATTTGTTACTCACAGATACAAACATAGGCAGTAGATTGGAGGAGGAGGAGGCCCTGACTCAGGTCCTACAAACTTTCCATTTTTATAAGACGGGAGATTAAAAAAACAACTTGGATTTGTTAGTAATGTGATGGGATGTGTGAAGAAAAGAGCAATACCACTGCTGAAGTGACAAACTCAGAGGTAAGTGACACTAAATGTAACCTACTTTAACCTACTTCAAATGGCTGAGCATAGAGAAAGGGGCACTAAAGTTGTAAATTACATTAAAAAAACATGAATAAAAGACACTCCTCGTGTTAGAAATCCACACCAAGCTTTCCATAACTCAATCATTAATCATTGCACTAGATCTTTCTGAGTCTGAAACCCATAAACATCACTAAATGGGTGACAGTGCTTCTCCCAGTCTTTTGTCATTCCAGTGTATCTCTTTGAGGATTTAGCTGTATTCCACATTGGGTTGTAAATTACTCTGAGGCAGTATGGAGTACATGCTTGGCTCAATTACTGAACAAATATGTAATATGTAAATCCTCATGCTGCAAATCTTACTGAATGGCATGTTAGCAGTTGCTTAATACATTTAATTTGAAATCTTTGTGGAAATTATTGGAGAATAGCTGCCTTTTCATGTCTAAAGTTAGGTCCTGCAGTGTGAGCATGATAGAACTAACTTTAAGTCAATCTAGTCAGAAAGACTTATACAGTAGCATTTGTAGAGAGTGCAAAATGTTCATGCACGAAACACACTAATGGTGTTTTTACTAAAGATCATGCCCTCGTTGCACACATCACTCAGGTCTTCTAATGAAATACAAGACATATTGTCTAGAATTTGTAATTCATACTTTATTTTCAAATTCTGCAAAAAATAGAGAATCTATCATTTGCCTGTATAAAAACAATAAAAACATGACAATCAAACAAATTCACACAGTTTAGTTATAATATGACTTACAGGATGATTGAGAAATAAAAATTATATAATAGTATTTACAGTTTCCATAAGTGTACAAAATCGTTAGCGTTCCCCTTTCAACAGACCAAATAACTAGCATAGCGATAGAAACTGAGGTAGCATAAAAAAAGAGAGAAAGTTGAAAAACATTTTGGGGTACGAGTCTTGACCTTGTTAGCATTGTTAGTATCCTGAAAAATAACACGCCTGCTTCTAATGGTACCACAATGCATCTGCTGTAATGTAATTTTCTGTGAATTTACATGCCAATATAGAAACATTTCAGGAGCCTACACTAAGACAAGTGGCTGGCAAAGAAAAATAACAAAACTAAAATTCGAAAGGCATTGCTTCAAGCAAAGTATTAAAAAGAGGGTTTACCAGCAACGACAGCACCTAAATCCAGCATAGTGATAAACATTTCAGATCTCTGTCTCCTGCATGCATGCATCATTCCAAAGTGCACAAACAGCAACTTACTCTCTATACAAAAAACGTTGATACATTGAACACATTCATCTGTCTTAGGTGGGGACAAATTTAGCATTTTCCACATATCTTACTCAACCAAACACAGAGACAAGAGAAATTAGGTAATTGAAGGAAAGCACTAAGCAATAATAAATATAAAATGATATATTATTGCCAATGATTTTCAACATGAGTTATCTGCGATTGTCACTGAATAGATCCGCCGTTTCCACCATTTTGAAGGCCAATCTGCATCCGCTATCGTTTAATCCACAGTGAAGGGAGCAGTAACACCTTTGCTAAATCATCTCCACATTTTTGGCACTGGGAGCAATACCAGATTTATTAAGGAAAACATGACTTCCCCTGCAGCAGTGGCTGCCACCTGTACACATCGCCTGACTAGTTGTGGGTCCTTCTGGTCACTAAAAGATGCTTGCTCACTGAAATACCCATGGGATATACCCTACAATTATAAAATAATAATTTAGACTTTGAGTTTTAGACTCAGTCTAAATCTTGAAGAGTTGAAAAGCATAGAAAAGCCAAATAATCAGAGGAAGCTTATAAAATACAAAATTACCAACATAGAAAAATGTTAATATACTGTATGGTACTCCATTTTCAAAAACAAAAAAAATATATATATTCTGTACAAAATGATTAAATACAGTGTGATCAGTATACATTCCTGTGTATGAAGACCAATATTTTGTAATAAGAACATCAATGTAAACATAATAACTTCTGTAAAACATGTCTAATTCAAAACGTAGCTAATGTCGAGACACAGATTCAGCACCAGCTGTTCAATGCATCTTCATACAACAAACCATTCTGTATTCACAGATTAAGTATATCTAAAAATATCCACATCCGGAGTTAAAAGATGAGAAAAACATAAAGGCCCATCATAACATTGGACATCACCTTTTACTTGATGGCTACTGTTTATTAACTAAGGGAAAGTGTCCGTCAATCAACTGGGAAGTTCTGCTTCCCCTCAAGGTGTAGGGCACAGAGTCAGATGTGTTACCATGGTATCCAACCGGTGGGCACTTCCTGCTCTTTAAGAGCAGATGAGGAAACTCTGTCCTTGGACTAGTGAGGTGGGGACTCACTCCCTCACGGCAAAGAAACGGCAGGAGGCGCCATCTGTGTTGCTTTTGCTGCAAGAAAGACAATACAGCAAGGTTTCATTTAATGACCACTACTAAAACACAACCCCTGTCAACTCAAGTAAGTACATTCTAATGCATAACATCTCTGGTAAAGTGTGGCTTTTGTGACTTGACGGAAGTCTTCTGTTTATTCTCACACTGCGCAATTCATACTAAAATGTATGGCATTGACAAGAACTTTGGATAAAAGCATTCACCAAGTAGCACATGTTATATTATCTGTGTGTCCTACCATCTACAGCCCACAGCAGCGAAATTGGAGTAGATATATTGGGAAACATGACTCAAACACTCGCTCATTGTTGCCATATTGCTGCCTCTGACCTTTCCAGCTACCACTACTCACTCATGTGCTAAACTTGATGACTTTGTTATTAGTTCATTAGTGGAGAGACCTTGAAACTCTGCCATGATCACTAATCATGATAGACCAGCCCTATTGGTATCAGATCACAGATAATTATCTATAAAGAGAAGCACTGACTAAGCGGCTGACAGCATTTCCATCCTCGAGTAATTGGATAGGTTGTGATTACTTCCCCAGCAACAGAGGCCAGTCCAAACTGCCCACCCTGTTACCCTCACTTGAAGTTGGCATATGCCATGGATTCAGCTCTCTCTCAACTGTCACTATTGACCTCCTATCCTCACGCCCTCAGTGGGCCTCAGGAGTTCTGCATTAGATTTCACAGTACTCAGACTCAGATTATTTTGGCCATTCAGCACTTTGCACACTCCATTGAAATGCTTGGGTAAAGTAAGCAAAGATCCCATGTGTGGCCCATCCACAGACCAAACCACACCATTACTCTTACAACCCTACATGCCAGTGGACTTGGCCACAAGGGCTTCCATGCCTTAGCTCGTCTACTAGACCAGGCCACAGACATGAGAATGATGTGAGAAACATGGTGTGCACGGACTACATGGAGTATTATAGGAGAAATAAATCAAGTAAGGGTATAGGGATCAAAAGCACCTTTCTAAGATATATAGTTGTATTTTAACTTCCCTTGTCTATTTCCTTGATAAGATTTTAAAACCTTCATTTTTTTCATTTCTTTCAATTCCCAAGATTCCCTTTACTGCACTCCAAATATGAAAACCTCAGCTATCATCACTATCTTTAAAATTAAGTATTTCTATCATCAGTTTTACGGGCAAATACGACACAGTAGTAAAGAGATATATATCAATGTGATATAATTAACAAAATGAAACATGGGTTTTAAAATTGATTTCAAGCTGATTTCGGTGGAGAGTTGGTACCTTTCAGACTGAATGCCATTTTTCAGGACTCCAACATAGTTCTTTTTCTTGTCCAGTGGCAGAACATCCACGTAGCCTCCGTCTGCTGTGATCACCCCTGCATGGATGGCTGCTTTACAAATACTGGAACTCTGTGGGAGTGGAGGCAGTCATTACATTAACATTTTATTTGTAATTCCTCTATTATCAAGGACAAAACATACTGGATAGACACACACACACATACCCACATACCAGCACAAGCGCACACACACACACACACACTCAGCGGTAGTACAGTGTGAGCCAGAGGCCTGGCTCCAGCACAACAGACCGTAAGCTCGTATCACTATAGTCTGGAGCAGCGTCATTCATCTCTCTAGTCTAAACACAGATCACACAGTCCTTACAGCCCACGACACCAACAACGCTAACCAGACATCTTATCTCTGACGCTTGACCAACATCCAACTTCTATAAAATTGTAAAAGAACATTTGGGTGCCTGCAATTGACGCACACTCCTGGACACATGTCCTGTGAGCAGTTAACTTGCTGCTTAGATGCTGTGATCATAAGTATGTCACTGTTAAGACTGATGAGTGGACTTGTTGGAGATTTCTCGGAAACTGATTTCTTGCCAGTAAGACAGCTACAGTAGTGTCAGCAATTCCAATCAAATTATAACTCAGTTAAACATGAACCTCATGTGAGCGCGCCAAATGAAACTCCAAACTGAGTCACAAGAAACCACAATTAGCCCATGTGTATACTCACGACACGCGTCATGCATCTGATAGCGTCAGTCTGGAGGGTACTGACTAATCCACTTTAAACATGGCTTATATTACATGGGAACAATGACGCAATAAATGTCCTGAAGTTCTTCTCTGTCTCTCCTCTAGCCGTAGGCCATAGACATATCCGTCTGAATTGGGTAAGGACTTATGAGTGGAACAACCCCATACTGGGAGACACATTACTGGCAATCCTGGGCTTGCCTCGCCACTACTCCTATTCTCTGGAAGCCATGTTCATATTGTAGAGATCTAATCTCTCCAACTTAAATCACGTCACAGATCCACATATCTCTCTCTAGAGAGCTGACACACTGAGGCCTTTCTGTCTTAATTGTGTAAACAGGACAGATCATGGAAGGTCGCTACCAAGATGGCTTCTGACCATCAGATTGTGGTCATTGATCACCATCATGTTAAGATTTATACCATACTTAGCAAAGAGACAGCCCAGTACTGTACTTACATCTGTGTAGATGTTGTTCCCAATAACAGGTGACCAGTAAGAAGGCTGATTCTTGCAGTTGGATGGACATAATACCCTGAAGAACATATTGGACATAAGTATGAATGAGCAGCAATAATTAAAGGTGACAAATGTTTTTCAAGGCTATTTTACACAACTCTGATGACTCTCCAAAATACACTGCAGAAATCACTTTTTGTTTCTATTAACGGTTGCATGTTTAGATTCCAGTGGTTTTATAGTGGAGTACATGTTTTAAAACATTTACTTTAGAGAGGGATAATCTACCTCATGTGTCAATCTTACAAAGTAAAACCTTTAATAAGATGTTTTTACATTCTTTAGAGAATGATAACATGCTGGATGGGATCAGGCACCTTGGACAGCTGGAGTACGGCTTTTTGAAAGGACAGATTTCAGCCACTGTGGTATAGCAGTCAGCAGTCATTTCTGTTACACAGAGAGGAGAAAACTTACTCAATTATGACATAAGTTACATAGGTGAATCTATATACAGTTGACGTGTCCATGTTGGAGTTAATTTGGGAGCAAACAAGACTTCACTTACCTTCCACTTTGGCCACTGTAAATGCATTGCTAGCTTTATATTTACTGCAAAAGACAACACAGTAAGTAAGAAAACTGGTTCTCAGAAATGATTATTGTGGAAAACAAAAATGATGACCACAGGGGAGTGTGTGTTTCGTCAGTATTGAATCAATAAAGGTTGTTACAACACGTTGACAAACTGAGGCTGAGCAGATATATCCACTGTACCTGAGAGATTCAACGCCATTTTTTGTGGCTCTGACGAAGAATGGAAACTTGTCCATTCTTGTGGTGTCCACCAAACCTCCATTGTTATCAAGGACACCAAAATGTATAGCAGCACGGCAAATACTTGATTGCTGGAACAATAAAAAACTGAATAGTTAGAAACACATATTTATAAATAATTATATGGTGTAAGACATTTGATTCACGTTAGACAGACTCACCACATCGTAAAAGAGAGTTCCCCATACTTTCCCTTTCTTATTCAGGCAGTTAGCAGGACAGCTATATCTGCACAGTCAGAGAATGAGTTGGAGAGGTGAGTGAGCTGATACTGGGCAGGAAGTCGATGGACACTGGACTAAGAATGAATAGATGCAAGAAAATAAGCTGACCTGTTGCAGGTTGCTCCTCTGCACTTATCTCGCAGTCTAGTCTCACACTTAATGCTCTGAACTGTGAGACAACAAACAAAGGAATCAACACATTTAACAGCACTGGTGTAAAATATGCTAATAGAAAAAATGCTGGAAGTTTTGGGGGTTATTTATGATAATCTAGCTACCCAGGTAGGTGCTGCTGGGAGTCCTAGGGGAAGAAGTTTTGGGAGTGGTGGGTTTAGGGGTGGCAGGCTTGGTCGCTGGCTTCTTCGGGACAGAGGGCTTTGGTTTGGGGGCCGGCTTAGGGGTAGTACGAGGTGGCAACGGAACCTGAGGCTTCTCCACCTCATTCATATCCTCAGTCTCTGAGCGCTGAGAGTCTATAGAGGAAAAACATAGGGGGCGGGTTCAGGATAGCAGTATGTTCAATTACACACAACAAATAACCTATGTAGCATACGTTCTGCCCCTCAAAAGGAAAATCTCACAGCTATAGCTCAATGTTAACGTCTTTGAAATGAAAACCATATGGGGTTGCTCACCCTTGTAGCAGAGGTTATTCCTGCATCCTCCTCCATAGCTGGGAGGGCACTGGGAACAAGGGCGGCCGTGCTGGTATGGGGCCTCACCAATCCAGTTGCCCCTGGAGAAGTTCACAATGGACAGTTTGACCGGGTGGAAATTAATCATCATTCAAATGTCACTGGGCTTATAGCCTTGCAATGCATCCAACACCCTTTGCATATCATCAACACTCTTAATACTCATTACCAACTAATAAAAATACTCCCTGTTGTCTCTCCGGCAATTAAATCCTGAGGGCCGTCTGGAAACAAGCGCCTGTTCAGCTCTTATTTTTCTTTCCCCCTCCTTCATTATTTTTCTATTCTGACTTTGTGTGGAATTTTAATGGCCCCAATATGTCATACTGTACATACTTCTTAGACAAACACTTTAACAGTAACACTGGACAGACAAAACCAGCCGGCCACTACATATCTGCACCTCGTCTATATTAGGTACATGCACTGTAACATATGTCAATACTGTAAGGTGAAAGAATGTAAACAAGAATCAAGAGACCAGAGATGCTGACGGATGGTGGAACGTTAGAGGAATATTGATCTTACTTCGGGGAGTAGTTGCACACGAGGTAAACAGAATTCTCCCAAACGTCTCCCCACACATTCATCCTTGGACACACGTGCACAGCACAGCCCACGCGAGTAGTGGTTGCCCAGACCAACTGCGAAGGGGAAACATTAAAAAAATGGTGTTAGCACAAAAATAATGCAGAATATGCATATCTGTGAGAAACGCTCACAGACAGACAAGAGTAGGAAGCAGCATAAACTATAGACCTTTCACCCTCGTCTTCTTGCCTGACCTCTCTCAGCCCCCATACATCCATCAGTCCTAACAGAGGAAGCATCTCCCAAACTGAGTGTCAGAGCCAGATTAATGGGCCCGTGGGGGCTTCTAGAAGTGTCCGGTCTTTCACTCCGCCCCCGTCATACAAATCATGCGTGAACACAGTTTGCTTTCTGTGACACTGTGATGATCATTCTTTTCATCCAGTAAATGCATGGTAATAGGTGTTTTTAAGGAACAAAGGGGAGTCTGGGTAGGCATACACTGTCCTCCGTCAAATAAAAAGCCTTATTAAATGGAAAGCTACTGCGGGAAATTGGTGGCGATACAGTTGAATAATGCACCATTCGATGCCTAATACAATACAGTGTGTTCCAAAACTCCTCCTCACTTTCTTCCCGACTCTCAAGCGTTCATTCTCTCCCCTCTCAGGAATGTTCATCCCGTTCCTGGGACAGTGAGAGGCCACTGGAAGCAATGAGTCAGCACAGGCAGTATGCTGATGTGCGTTGAGTGCTGGCTCAATGTAATCTTTAACTGTAAAGGGTCTAGCCTGGCCCTGCAGGCGTACTTATGGAGCATGACTGACTGAACCACAGATACATTTGTATTAGCAGGAAATAAAAGACAGAAACATGGTGGTGATGCTCAGGTTTGGCATTGTCCCTTTCTTTCCAGCATCTTCAAATGAATCCAGGTCAAGCAGTGAGATGTCTGGTGTGTCTGGAAATGACTACCAGATGCCAGTGATCGGGTTTCAGGGTGAAGGCAGAGGGAGGAGTCATGTTGTTTTTATAAACTCATCCCAGCTACAAAGCAAAGTGTATGGGAAGAAGAGACCAGTTCTTTGAATCTGACCCTGTTTCTTCTTGATGTGCTTCCCCTTTTTCCCCTCAGTCTAACACCCCCCTCTCTGTCCCTCCATCCCTTCTGTTTCCATTACTCCCCTCTTATTTTCTGTTTATCCCGCTCTGCCCCCCCTCGCTCTTGTCATCCATGTTTTAACTTTATCTACCAGTTACTATTTCCATGCCTGTCGTTTAACCCTCCTGTCTCTCCCCCACTGTGCTCCAATGGGGCCCCAGTGCAACCACAATTTAGGGTCTGTCCAATGCTGTGTGTTATCATACACCATGTGTTGTTGTCAAATGGTACCCAGCAACACCTGTCAGGTAACATATGTTCTGTATTACAGACGAAGATTCAAACACATGACCTGATAATGCACTCGATTACAAATATGGTGTAAATTATAACTATTCAAAGCGAACTGGAAAAATACATTTCAAGTTAAAATTAGATGCTTGGCAGACACATTTGTTCTTTCCTTCTACTGACAGACTGATAACGGCTCACATTAACAGAGTACGCTCATAACTCAGTCACAAGCAGCTTTTTGAGCCTGTTTTTTCTCTCCTGACCTCCAT
This sequence comes from Diretmoides pauciradiatus, assembly GCA_900660315.1. NCBI lineage: Eukaryota > Metazoa > Chordata > Actinopteri > Trachichthyiformes > Diretmidae > Diretmoides > Diretmoides pauciradiatus. The sequence goes on along the minus strand of CABFOS010045769.1, from coordinate 9,720 downwards.
TACCTTGTTACCCCTGCCCTCCTCCTTTCATTTCATCTCACCTGGGTATAATGGGTGCACATGGGTCCTGAGCAGCGTTCTGGACACCAGGGGTTGCACTCCTGAGGGTAGGGATAGGTGTAGTCTTTCACTTCATCATACCAGGCCTGGACATGGTAGGCTGGGGAGCGGTATCTGTAGGACACACACACACACACACACACACACACACAGACAAACACAGACAAACAGTAGACTCAGTCTCAGGCCGTCCAGGTACATGGGGCAAAAGGGAAATAGCTGAGGGAACTGCCAGGTGCTTTGGCTGGACTTCAGACAGGCTGCACGCGCCTCCCTGCGCCTCCTCTTCCCTTAGGCCTTGAATGATTAGTCTGGTTTTGACCTGGCACACAGAATTGCAGCCTGTTCCCCTCCGTAACAGGGGAAATCAAATCAGGCTGAAAAAAGAAACTCAGCAAACCTAAACATGGCTCCACAGCCCAACAAATCAATTCTAGTCAATTCTTGTAAACATCTCTTTATACGGTATTGAAAAGTGCTGATTTTATAAATGGACACTAGAGGAGGAGTGGAAAAAAAGCACTCCATGTCAGGGCTGTTGGCATAGAAAGAACTAGGGAGAGAGTGAGGGAGGGAGCTGTAAGAATGAGAGCAGATTCCTGGAAGGGCATCTGCTGAGGTAGTCGACCTACTGTTGGACAGCAATGGCTAGCATCTAGTCTAGTGGTACACTCTCTCTCTCACACACACACACACACACCATGCAGACTAGCTCAGACTATCACTATACTTACACATAACATAGTTGACCAAGTGTGTGTTAGTGCGTCTCACCTGCCCCAGTGAACAGCCAAGTTCTGTCCAATAGACATGAGCAGGTCCTGAGGTCCATGTTCCCACTGACACTCCTCTGCCCAGTGAGTGGCAGAGCGTTCCAACTCGTCATCCCATACCTGGACACATACAAACAACACAATTTCTTACATACACCATCCGGGACAGCAAAAGCAATTGAACTCATAAGGTAAAAAGACATTGGATATGCTTCTTGTGATACTGCCATGGGTTTGAGATTACGTGCAGCCGTATACAGCTGTATAATCCCCATCTTGTTCTGACTCAGTAGCTACCAAACCACAACCTGTTCAAGGCCTCTGCTCCAGGGCTTCCTACCCAAGGAGTTGAAACTGAGCTGGATACAAGTACAACATTAACTTTAGACGGGGACATTTGAGTGGAGCAGCTGGCGCCTGGCCCTGGTCCACTACAAATCTCCAGCAATCACAGCTGAATTATCCACATTTCCTGAGTGGGTTTCTTTACACTTGTGGAGAGGAGGGTGGAAAGAGGAGATGACACCTGACTCTCACCACATAGGAAAAGAGGAGGTGCTAGAGAGAGAAGATTCCATACAGCATGGCCTCTCTATAGTCCATCTCCTCAGTAAATTTCCAGCTCTTTGGTGGTCACAAACACACACACACCAACACACACATAACCACACACATACATGCACACACGCCCACCCACACACACACATAAACAAACACACAACTTGTTCGCTGAGATCTGGAAAAGCAGAGTAAAACTTCAGACATTTTCCTCCCCAATTCTAACTAAACTGCAGCGCCACCATTGCCCCCCTGACGTGTCTGGACCTCGTGGTTTCCAGTACCCCTCTCTGTGTCTCAACAATAACCCCTTTCCTACTTTGCCCATTAATGTCCTATAATTTTTCTTCTCTAACCTTTTTCTTTCTGTCCTCCTTCGACCCAACCCTCCTTGCATCCCTCCTTTGCTCTACTCTGCAGCATTGCACTGTCTGTAGGTAGTCAGCGTTATTATCCTCCTTGTAAAAGAGCAGCCCAGCAGGCTGGTAATAGCTCAACGTCATGAGATCATGTTTCCAACAGAGAGAAGTGGTTTGTTTTCTTAAACCAACGCCCCTAATTTAGGTAGAATATCAAACACTGAACCCTAATCATTAAGCTCATGTTAGGGCTCAGTGGTGCTGACACAAGGAAATAAAGAACAGACATTGAGGTGTAGCAACTGACACTGAAATATCCCAAGCATCCTCTTCCATGCTTAATATTATTTGGCTGCTAAGGTAACAGGGGTAGAGGTGCATGTCTCACCATGTACTCCATGTTTGAGGCAGTGGGGTAGACTCCTCCCCTCAGTTTATTGTGCAGCTGGAGGATCTCCTCGCGGTCTGACCAACGGATGGCTCGTCGGGTCCTACTGCCTGCTGTGTTGCTGGTGCTGTTCTGGTCCATTTCCTCCTGGTAGCGGCTCAGCAGCTGCCTGAGCTCTTTGGAATCAGGCAGGAAAAGGGCAGCTGAGTCTCTGGCACACAGCAGCAGGAGGGACAGAGAGAGGCAGAGGACAGGGAGCCAGGCCATGGCAGCAGTGGTCATCTCAACACTCTGGCTGTCTGGATGTCTGGATGTCTGGATGGGACTTGCAGACTACAGTAGACAGTTTTGTGTGAATGCTGCTCCCCAGTGCCCCAGACACAACCTGCTGGGAGGAAACACTGCATGAGTCTTCCCTCACAGTGGGAGCCAACAAGGCAGAGTACAGATTAAAGTACATGGCCAAACAGATCGCTAAGCTAACAGAGGAAGCATTTACTTACATACACATAGACTCATAGTCAATCTAGTGCACATCGACATGTACACAGAGAGACATGTACAATTTCATATACACTTTGTACCAAGCTTTGGACAGCAAAAAAAAATCAATCAGTTGCTGTTGCTTGCCTCTCTCATTTGTATGTCCAAGAGTGAGAATCATAACAAATATAGTCTCTGCACACACACAACATAGGACCCCACTATATTGTATTTTCTACAAGACAATACAGTACATCTTACAACATACAGTAGCATTATCATAATACGCATAGCAAGATTGTGCAATTTTTGGTTTTCTGGCTTTTGTTTAACTTTACAACACAAATGAGATTACACATCTTTTCCAATTAAAACAACAACAATGTCAATGGTGGCACAATTAATGCACCAGTTTGATTCCATATAGAAAGATAAACCTCAAAGGATTTGAGCAATCAGACAATGGGTCAGTTTATTCACCCCTTTGATTACATCCCTTTGAAGAGTCTTGCTGCTCAGTAATGATATAGCTATTACCCTGGGACCATAATGACCCCAAACAATAACCAATTAAAATCTGCTATTATTAATGCCTAGCTATCGGCTCACTAATTATTCATGATTCATGCCTTTCTGTGCATATTATCGGTTAGTAAATTTACCAGTGACTTTACTTAGGACTTGTTGCACCATAGCTAAGATATAGTGAGAAATACTGTCCACCTCTTCCTGTCCACCTTAACATAATCTATATGGCCTCTCTCTGATTATTCTCATATCTGATCCTGCCCTTTGGAGAGGGGCAGCAAAAAGAGGATTCCCCTACAGAACAGAGATCAATAAACAAAATTTGGAAGGTAGTAAAGATACAAAGAAGAGGGAGAGGGGAAGGGAGAGGAGAGAGAAGCAGTTTGTCAATGAGACCAGAGAAGAAAGAAGAAATGCAGTGCTAGCACTGGATGCTCTGTCCTTGAATCCCTTCACCTCTTTCCCTCTGGCTGGAAAGGCTTGAGGTCTGGCGTCGGGTCTGTGTCAACATGCTGTGCCAGCTCCGGGCACCGTGAGCCAGCCGGCAGCTGAGGCACCACACCCTTCTCTCTGTGCCCCTTTTCACACTCAACCTCTACCAGCTTTTCTGTCTGGGCCCTTCTCATTGCTCTCATGAATTTTATACTAGAGTGACAGACAGAGAGGAATACACGGACACACATACACTCACACCAATGTGAGTGCTTTCTGCCACTGGTGGACTCCTATCTGATCTGGAGGCTAAATAGGGACTGACCTCAAATTGTCCTAAAGGCACTAGGTGGTATAAACACAGGTCCTGTCACAATATTCTCTAATACCTATCATTTATTATAGGGGTTTGGTTTACCAACTGTTTCATGCCAGTCAGCTCTTATAACATTTGGCATTAAGCCAGGGATCTGATCTAACGTATTTTGCCCCCACAATATTTGTACATTTTATTTGAGATATGACTCCTTACAGCTGAGTTAGAATCTAGCATGTAAATTATGAAATACTTTGCTGCTCTGTTGACCAGCTTATTGTGCGTATAATTCCCATTATGATAATGGACTCCCATTAACATTTCCTCACTGAGGCGTGTAAGTGCAGGCTGTGTCTATGCTCTGTTGGTTAATCCACGACTGAAGTTTCTAAATTGCTCATGATCTAACTTGTAAATAAAGCTTGTTTAGTCTCATTCACATCATCAACATTCTAACTCTCATAATGTGTAATAGTCGCGGTATAGAAACCACGAACGCGGCTTATCACGTCGACATCTGCTGGTTGATATGCATTAAATGAAAAAAAAACCCTGCGATTTCATGACACAAATATACCAACTCCCCCATACATAAAGTACAGACATCACACACCAATCTATCTGTCTTACCTCTTGTCTGAGTCCTGCAGTATCCGCTACCTTGGATATTTCAGAGCGTCTGAGCGTCTTTTCTCTGAGCGTCTTTTCTCTGAGCGTCTTTCCTCTGAGCGTCTGAGCGGCTGCTGAGGTATATTCCCGTGTGAGAGTTTGATCTGGCTGCTGTGGAGCTGCTGTGGAGCTGCTGTGGATCTGGCTGTGTTCCTGGAGGGCATAGGACCTGTCTAACTTCTGAGCGCCTTGGAGTGCCTTATATAGAGAAGGAGACCCCTGAGGAAGAGGAGGAGGAGGAGGTGGTGGAGGAGAAGGAGGAGGGCAACTCACTCTCCTCACTCCTCACTCCCCCACCCTCCCTTCCCTTGGATATGTTCTTGGCAAACACCGCGCATTTCACTGACAAGCAATGTCGGAGAGGAAAACACAACTAATGTAAATCACCAGGCTGTCATACGCTGTTACTTCTTGTCTGAATCATGTCGGGGTGACATTTATTACTCAGACACGTAGCCCGTCTAAGCCACGTAGATACAGTCACTAGCGTGGTGTAGTGAGGAAGGGGAGACCACCAAGGGGGAGACCCGGGTTCAAGCCACCACATCTGCAACCAAAGATCTGTTGCCCTGCAGCGGCCCGGGCCTCCTGGAGGATGGAGAGAGACCTTTCCTGCATGGATCAATGTGTTGTTGTTACAGTAGGGGAAGTTCTATATCAGTGGTTCTCAACTGGTCTGCCCTTGGGACCCACATTGTCTGATGGTGATTAAGTTGAGACCCACTTTTATAGAATTCAAACCAAGCAAATGTATTTCTCACAAATTGGCTAGTATAGGGCTTTTTTAACGTAAAATAAACACACACACAAATGTCTGCATTCAAAAAGGAGATTGCATTGTGGATGAATCATGTATTGGAGTTTGACTGCATGAGTGGCGAGGGACGGACCAGTACAAGTCCGAGAGAGGGTCGTGATCCAGTCATATCATGCAGTCCCGTCACCCTTATTCTATTATATACAACAGTATATGCATTAATTAATGTTTTTATTTATTCATGTGATTTGGTGAAGGCGTAGAAAACCTTTTTAGAGTGAACCGATGAATCTACTGAACTGATGAACGAGAGACTATAGACTCCCGGTACCGTCGGAACAAGACATTGGATCGTGAACAAACAACAGGTGGGTGTAGAGATCTGCAGTCAACAGTTTTTTGTAATGTTTAAGATATTGTTTAATAAATGAACGGGTCCAAACGTTATTGGGTAAACAATATGCCCAAATTAACATTCACCATTGGTCAACTGTCTCAATTAGAAAAAGAAAGTCAAAAGCATACTAAATACAATTATTATATAATTATTAAATATTGACAGTAAGTAGTATAGTACACTACTACGTTGATATACTAATGGAAAATAAGTTTTGTAATTTGCAAAACGAAAAAAACAATGATGCTATTGTCTAGAAAGAAAGTTCAGTTGATTAAGCATCAGCACTGAAATCTGAGCGACGCGGGTTCGATCCGGACATCAGGTTGAACTTTTAGTTTTAAATTGGTGAATCAGATGAATAGATTCACTACTGTCGGACGAACCGAAAGAATCGAGTCAGTTAAAAGAATCAGGCTTCCCATCACGTCCTGGAAATGACGTCTAAAACATCGCCTATTTGGCCGTGATTTATGGTGCGTTCCCAGCTCAGGCACCGAAACAATGGGGCTAGCGGTTAGCCACTGCTAGCCATTGTTAGCAATAGTAGTTTGATAACTACACTCTAGGCGGTTTTTACACATACAAACAGCGCAGAAAAATGTCCAGGGATAGGTATAGAACAGTACCATGTACATGACTGAATGTGAAACAGTTACGAGAGAAACAAAATAAACAGTAAAATTGTGGGAGTGTTTACTCGTTAATGTGTGTTGCTGCCATCTTGAATTTTTATGTCGGGGTTGGTGAGGTTAGTCTGAGTTTCCGACTCAGATTTCCGACTTCAGGGGACGTTCCAGTTGAAATTTCCGACTCGGAGCATGGAAATTCCTACTTCCGAGCATAACTGGAACGCACCATTAGCCACGTATGGAACGTCACGGAATGACGTCAGCTGGACGTTAACCGGACGTCCTTTGGCTTGATGTCCTTTGGCTCGCTGGGATCACTGCACCAGAACTGAAACATGTCAAGTCTGCCTTTGGATACATGATTTACCCACAATGCAATCTTCTTTTTAAGTTTTTTTTTGACCACACACTCCACGACCCATTCAGAACAAGTCCACGACCCACTTTTGGGTCGCGACCCACTAGTTGAGAAACACTGTTCTATATGATATTAGATCCTTTTGACTGATTTTTGTTCTTTTTCTCACCTCTTTTCTCTTATTTCTTTGACTATTTACCCCATTGCAAATGAGGGTCTATCCCTAATGTGTTCCCTGAGGATTAAATAAAGGTGAAATAAAAAAAGGAAAAAGATTGGAATAATCTGCACTATAAGTAATTAAAAACATGATAGGCCTATTATAAGAGGAATAGTTTAATTTCATTTAGTAGTGAATAGTCAAATGAGAGAATGACGATTTTGATCAGATTGACTCTTCCCAGTGTTATAACCCCACAGACAGTATAGACAAATGTCAAAAATCTTCTTCTCCCTGGGCAAAAAAAAAGGGGTTTGTGGTATTAACAGATCCATTTTGCGGTCCTTGCTGCGAAAAGGTTTGAGAATGTATGCTACAGATGACAAATGGAGAATTCACAAAGGTGTTTTTTGATCGCTAGACTACCATCACAATAGAATAGTGTAATGTTCCAGGTGCACTCAGGTCCACGGCCATCATATTGAACCAGCTGTGCTGACAGGCCGTCATCTGCACTATGATCCTGCCAAAATATACTGACAGCACTAACACTGTATTATACACAAATGTATAAAAAGCATATGCAATATTCTGCTCTACATGCCTTCTAAACTGAAAAAACCTAAACAGGTGCAGCTTATCAGATGTGTGGATGTAAGCATCCAGTCCTTGGTCACTATAGGATAATATAAACACAGATGCATAAAAGGGGCAACAAGTTTGCTTGTGTCAACCACATAACAACCCTTCATTTGGATCTGCATCACATGAAAGGCCCATCGGCAAACACAGTACACAAATCACTCTATTACTCTCTACAAGAAGTTATGAGGTGTTGAGCTGTCTCCTAGCCATGTTGTGATGCCAGTAGTTTAAAGTTATATCCATCATGACATTGGTATCTCTTTGAAACATCTCGGTTAGACACATTTACAACAACACATCCACTCAAAATGAATCCCAACAGCTGAACCATTACATGTAGAAACATTTTTTAATGTGGACTTTGCCAGTTTAGGATCTGCAGACTGTACATGTTTAACAGGAAGTCTGCCCAACGACACACCCATCTGCTTTCTTTCTTGAATTTCCTCAGATGTTAGCAAGTGTAATTGTGGTCTACTAACAGATGTTCATAGGAAAATAGACTGACCCCATCTTTGAGACACAAAAAAAACGGGTACAATGTCTAAAATCGAATATATTCTGGGCTCGGCCTCGTGAAATACAGGGGGTGGACAAAATAACAGAAACATCTAACAATATATAAATGTAAAGTACCTTATAAGAAGTGGGGCCGACCTTTGCCTTCAGAAGAGCTTCAATCCACCTTGGATGCTGTCATACAACCCCGGAACTGGGGGCAGTGAGATGTTGCACCATTCTTCAAGAAGGAACTCACCTTCTTCTTTGATGGAGGTGGAAATCTACTTTGCACTGTGCTCCAGAACGTCCCTTAAAGGTTAAATGATGTCTGGTGATTGGGGAGGCCACAGGAGGGGTTTGAATAGTGTTCATGAAAGCACACTTGTATTTGTTTAGTAGTGGGGGCACCGTCGTCTTGGAATATTTCTTGTCCTGTCAAATAGCCTCATACCCCTTGGCCATTTAATGACCGTGCAGAGCAATCATCCGATCCTAATGACTCACAAGATGGCTGCTCAACAGATCGAGGTCTTGAAAAAAAGGGCACAAGATGACTCATCAGACAATATTACTTTATTCCATGGCTCAGGGGTCCAGATTCTGTGTTCCTTGCACCAGGTTGTCTTTGTCCGTTGGCCTTGGATACAAGGAGTTACCCAGTGGCAGCTATTCTATAAATACCAGCTTTGTGATGCTCATTACGTAGAGTATTTGTCGAGACACAGAGGCGTTGATTCAATTCTGCGGGGATTTTTGGAGCTGTGGTGTTCAGAGGTTATCCTGTTACTGTAAGTGTCTGCTTACTGTCGTCATTGAGCTCCAACTTGAAACCATGGCTCCTCTTTACTAATGACGTTTGTACATGTTTGGCATGTTATTTTCAAAATTGTTCCCCTCGCCTCTTTAAATAGTTTTGCAATTAGGGCACCAACATTTTGGCCTTCTTTGAACTCTGCTTTTTTTCTCTTTTTTTTTACCACATATTGCCTTGAAAACACATATATAAAAGTTGTGATTGACAGGCGCCCTTTAAATCTGACACATACAATTTGGCACACAATTGTGATTTACTAACCTCAAACTTTAAAGTCCATTTTCATGTGGTGTGTGTTATTTTGTGCATTCCTTGCATCTTCTTAATACTCTTAGCTTGGGCAATGTTGCGTTTTTGCTCAATCACAACAACTTGTGTGTCCATAGACATCTCAAGTGAATCTCTACCCTGCTTAGTGCTTCTGCATTTTTAGGTATTGACTGAGACTTTGGTCCAAAGATGCCAGAATGGTGAAGATAAGTGGAGTTTGAGGGTTATAATCTTTGCTCTTGACAAAATGCTGTCAGGTAAACCACAGTTGAACCAACAATGTGCATTTCTTGGTCCTAAGCCTAAAGGTGAAGAACAATCAGTTAACTGTGGCTGTACATCCCATGGCCAGAAGAGGGTGCTGTTCTCTGGAGCAAAATGAATCACTCATCTAAACAAGCTTGCAGATAATGTAAACACCCTTGCAGATATAATTCAGACCAGAACTTATGGATACGGGAGACTGACAATCCCGCAATGAGTCGGTCGAAGGTCAAGACAAGAGAAGAAGCATTACATAACTTGAACATCATTTTTCACTCTTTATCATTATGTAACCATAAGCAGGTGGGATGTTTCTGTAAAGTTCAACTCAGAGGACACAACTGTGACACTGAGTT
>CABFOS010045520.1:0-10930 GCA_900660315.1 Diretmoides pauciradiatus | reverse complement strand
GCCCCGCCTATCCAACCGCTGACCTCAGAGGCAGAGTGGCCTCCCGGTGCAGAACAACAGATACTATGGCAGCAATATATTTCTCAGACAGCACAATTTATGGGACCATCACTATTAATCATTGCCGCGGAGAGCGAGATTGGCTAACTCGTCAGGAGCCCCCATAGCAATGTAATTCCCGGCTGCCTCAAGTGCTTATAGGAGTGAGCTTGGCCCCGCGCTGGCATGGCAATAAGCTGTGTTGATTTAATATCCGTTCACCTCATGCATTTTGCTTGGATGCGTAATCAGCCCACAAGGTGCTGCGAGAGGCTCGTGAATCTTGTAGGATTTGACCATGTTTGACCAATCTTGTTGTTGTTGTTGTTGTTTTTTTTTGGGGGGGGGTGACACAAATTGAATTGGTGGCATGTCAGGTCAGGTTAGTGGTTAGGAAGTCTAAAAAAGGACAGCTCCCAATCATTTTGACTGTGTGTGTGTGTGTGTGTGTGTGTGTGTGTTTGGATAACCAGTCTGGGGGGGGGAGGGGGGGGTCTCCTTGTTATTCAGTATGGACGTTGGCCAGTGTGTGTTTCTGTGAAAGGAGGAGCGGACACCAGTTGTTTCAGAGGCTCAAGGTGTCGGAAGAGATTTCACAGCTCCTTGAGCACAGTAATCCCGGAGCTCTTGATACAAGATGGCAAATAAAACGGCCCCCTGGAAGATACCAGAGACACTTACCTGCCTCCAGTGATCTATATCATTTGAAAAACTGGAGGTGCACTTGACCCCCTGCAAAAGCTTTTTCATAACGTCAACAATGTATTGCTCTGTGGTGTTCTTTCCTATGCATTATTCCAATATGTATGCAGTTTAAAAAAGGTAATGACTAATAAAGTTCACGTTCAAATGTGCTGGCTATTTCAGTTTGTGTAACACGTTACACTTTTGTACTTGATTACATTTAGTAGTGCTGAGTATCCAAACGTGCTGTGTAATTTCTGTAATGAATATTAATTTTAAGGCATGTAAAGCCAAAAATGTATTCTGCCAGTATTACCACTATTGTATTTCCAACTACACCAAACCCAAGTCAGGGATGTTATGCCGAGATTTGCATCCTTGCCGAGATTTGCATTACGCTGAACATTAGTTTTACTACTATCCAGCCATGCCACACATAGTGTGTGTACTTACTGTAAGAGTTCACACCGAAAATGTCATGCTTGTGAACCTCATCTGACCTTAGAAAAGAGGGGATGCAGTTCTCGGCAGGTAAAAAAATAAGCCCTGCCAAATAATGCATCCCCCTTTCATTTTTCCCCCCTGATGTACCCCCATCAAATCATTTTCACAGCACAGTGTGGGTATTTAAGAGTTTACACAGAATTTTGCATCCCTGCCGAGAAGTGGGCAGGGATGCAAAACTCGGCATAACAGGGGCAACTAGGGTATTGGGTGTGTAATTTTGGTTTTCTGTCTGAAGAGGGCAGAGTTGCCTTGTGGTAGTGGCCCCTTATTCAACAGTCAAATGAGCATTGACAAATATTCCACTGCATGCTGAGGGCTGAAATACGATTTAGACCATTGAGAAAAGAAAAACACCTTTGTTTGCAGCAGACATTAACTACATTCTGACACTACTTTATCTAACAACCTGTGAAAAATCTGTTCATGCTTACAGTACAGGAGTAGTAGTAAACTCACTGCTTTGATTTACCCAGTAGATGCATTTTGTTGTTTGCATAATTCATCATTCACAACTTTGATGACTGACCTTTTTTTGTCTATTGAATGGGTATAACCATGACAGCTGCTAATGCCGCTATGTGCTGCACAGTTGCAACAAACATCAGAGACAAAATGTAGCATTTATCTCTAATGATCCTCGACCCCTGGGGCTCAGTAGGCCAAGGTAGATAAGTAAACAGCCTGTCGCTGTCCCTGTTCCTGCGTGGGTGGCCTGCGGCAATCACAGATGACGTCCCATTGGCTACGGATGCTGGTGATCCATCTTTCCCCCACTTCCTCCTCTTCTTCTTCGTCTTCTTCTTCTTCTTCTTCTTCTTATCATTTTCGAGAATCCTTCCCCCCAGGCGCAATTTTATCAGCTGGCTTCAGAGCCCCCTAGCAGAGCGCCGACAGGTCCTCTATGTACCTTATCTGGAGCAGGAATTACATTGACCTTGTGGCAACTTAAACACTTTATCAGAAGCACAATACATTTTTTCACAGGGGAAAGCACATCAGCAGAGAGAAAAATAAATGAATAGCAGCGGGTCGAAAGGGTCACTGGGTTGTCCCTGTGGGGATACAGTACCCCTAGCCTGCAGAGACAGAGCGGGTTCAGTAGGCCAAGATTTACCCAAAGAAAGACAACACATCACATACTGTATAGAAGGAATTCAGTCAATAGAAGAAATGCATTAATAATTAATAATTCCCTCATGATATTCTGAATTCTATTATTATGCATATTATTTATTCTGTTTGAAATGGGTCCTTATATTGTGCCTGTGTTACGCATCGAGACAGAGCTATCTTCTGAGATGGGACGAGATGTTTAATCACAATGGATCGTTAGCGACGTCTGTCCCTATACAGATTGATGATTGACAGATTTGTCTCTGGCTCCAGTAGTCTACAAAAGATTCAGCACTTGTTCCAAGTCCCTTTTGTGTTAATATGCCTTTTCCTGCGATAGTCTTGATGATCCACTGTCACTTTCTTCTTCTTGGTTGATCCTCGTCTTCTCTGTGGGCTGTTTGTTTTTTTGTTACTCTCATGGCTTGATGTTTCATGACTATATTCACACTGTAGCTAGTCCCAATTCAGATTTTTTTCTCTTTCACATGTCATATCCGATCCGATCTTTTCTGATGCACAGTGATCTGCACCTCAAGATGGGTTCCCGGGGCATGCGACCTACATGCAACTTGCATTTGAATGCTCAAATAGGAGTTTGTCAGAAAGTAAATCTCACATCAGCCACCTGAGACAATTGTCATGATTTTGGCACCACGGAGCCGCCGTTAGCACGAAGGACAACGAAACACGACAATGGAAAGAAAGACAAACAGGTGACTGGTATTTGGGGAAGCAAGGCAATGCAAGTGAAAACCCCGAAACTGAAAGGTGTTTGAAACAAGCGTAGGAGGGGGAAAAAAGCAGATGTGATGTTTTCTGTTATTGTTTCTTCGCGTGTCTTTTTGACACTGCTGTCAGTTCATATCGGTATCAAATATGAGCTGCATCCTAGAATACACGTAAACAATCAATGTGTTGTCTTTGATCCATCGCTAGGCCGTATCCGTCCACCTCTCTGTGTGCATTCTTGGTGTTTTTCCGCTTACTTCCCCGTCACTTTCTATCCTCCACCACCTCTTCTTCTCTGTCATTAATATTCACTCTCACTGCACAACTGTGGTTACCATGGAAATGAAATAACCCATGCAGGTGTATGTACGGACAATCAGGCATGCTTGTACTTGTGTGTGTGTGTGTTCTGCAAACCATAGGCTACCTGCTTCTCACCAGTCAGAGCAGTGAGGCCTCCAATGGCGACGCTGTCCTCCCTGACTGCCCCCTGCATTCAGAACGGCTTTGACAGCTGTCTAGTGGAGATGCTCTCAAACTGACACACTTCACTTCCTCTCAGCGCCGCTCAGAATAATGACCGAACCTGGAGAACAGATACACACAACGCCGCCAGGCACGTTTTCTTTCTTCGGAAATGCTAGCGCAGCCTCTTGCTCGAGATTAATAAACGAGGCACTGCGATGAAACGGCCTCCAATAACCGAAGTCGGACCCTACATTTGAAGCTTGAAGCTTAATCTCTGTTTAGAAAGAAGATGGTCAGGGTCCACGCTTTTTCAGAGCACTTACAAACCGCATCTTTAAAGCCTTTTGCAGAACCACTCAACATACTTTGGCATAAATGGGATTCTTAAAGTAAGCAGCGCTTGCTTTCTCTCCTCCACTCTGCCTCTCTTTTCATCCCTCATCTCGCCTCGCTGTCTTTCCCATGTCACGTCTTCCTCCAGATTTCACACCTTACTTATCTCTCCCCTCCCACATGGTTGCTTTCCTGCTTGCTTTGTCACTTTCTGCAGCCCTCCGTCCCTCCCCTCCTTTTTTCTTTTTGTCCTTTTCCCCTTCAACTTTGTGTATACCTCCTCTTTTTTATTTTGCTTGCTATTCTCTTAGGATGGATCTGATTTATTTATAGAATGACCGTTTGGCTAATTATGATAAACTAAGAAGGATGGTGTTCCCTTTGCAAACAGTTGACTTCATTATCTAGCAGAGTGGAAATGGCAAACTGTAGTTCCTTTTGTACATCACGTTTCGAAGGCTGACCTTGTGAAAGAAAGGTTGCCATGCATGGTAATGAGAATGAGTGCACAATGGACAGAGAGAGAGAGAGAGAGAGAGAGAGAGAGAGTCTGGCAGAGACAGACTGCATCATATTCATCAGGCCTCTGGATGTGCTACAGTAAATTAGTTCCAGGTAAATTAATCATGTTTTGTAATTGCGGGGAGTGCCGGAGGAAGGTCTCGGCCATCAAGCGGTCGGGGAGTGTCAGAGTAGGAGGGGGAGAGAGAGAAAGGAGAGAGGGAGAGGCAGGTACAGTAAGTGGCCAGGGGAGCGAGTCCAAACTCCAGGCGTGAGAGGAAAGTGGAATCTACTAAATCTGCAGGTCAATTAACTCAATTTAAGGGGAAATGAACTAAGTGAAGCATATTGTTGGCGGATAAATCAGAGATTAAGATCACATTAATGCAGTTCTTCTCTTGATGCCTGTGTGATTTCTTACTTTGTATATTTCCGTACTGGAATGTCTTGCAGTGTTTGGACCAGAAGATCCGAAGATGACTGGGTATCCCACAACCGATACACACACACACACAAATTAGTCTCATTTGAAAGGGAATGTTCTGATTTTGTTGCTCATTTTGGGTTGTTTTTTAAGTTTTTTCCCCCCAGTGTATATCTGATTATCTGGAACACTGCAGAACCCCACTGAGTTCGTAATGAAAGTCGGAGGAGGAGGCCTAAGAAAAAAACACACAAAAAGAAAATTCCCAGACTGCAGACACAGGGTTTTGTTCTGCCAGACGAGAGAGATTGATGCCCCCTCCCTCCAGAGGGTAATATCACCCAGGCCAGGAACCAGCCAACCTTGAATCCCTGCATCACTTCTGAAAGTTGTGCCTTTGGTGTAGCAGCAGCTGCACTTGCACTTCACTTCATAAAGTGTTACAGTGGATGGATAGCCAGTGAAGGATGCACTGAATAAAGAGTCTTTAGAGGTTGGGCAGGCTGTTCTATGGTATCCATCAAAACCTCTCAAAATTCTCGGCCAATGACCACAAAGTGACGTCTTTCATTCCTCCACCGCAACGCCTAATAGATACCTTATACAGTCCGTACACAGCAAAAAAAAAGACTTAACAAGTCATTCAGCCTAGTATTGAGTCTTAAAAAGTGATGCGGTTTGACCTGTCTTGAGTGTTTCAAAATAAGGAGGATCTCATCACTATTATCAAGAAAATGCCACTTGATTCAATACTTTCTTTACTTTTCACTAGAAAAACAAAATTATTGCTCCACTGACATTTTTTTTTTAATTTTAAGATTAACAGACTTAAGATAGATCTTTTTCCCCCCAATGTCCTATATGTATCAAGATGTATCAGCGAGTCTTTACATCCCTGACCTATATTTTTATATGGATACTATGTGTAAAAGTCCCCTATGTTTACATGTTAGTGATACATACTAGTGATGGATCAATTCACAAATCATTCATTTGATCAAATCTTGAATAAATCAAATTGGTTCGCCAGTGGAACTGAATCAATATTAGGAATGGGTTCAGTACCCGTGGTTGGACTGCTCTCCGTACAGTGAACAAAAACAAAATGAGCGGTGTGGTTGAAAAAAATGCTTAATCATTCGTTCATTCATTCATTGTGATTATTTCATGACACCCAAACGGCAGACTACTCCACAGAGTGATGCACAATTCATTCAGCAGATGAGTTACTAGCATATGGGTTAGTAGCTTAGATGCCGAATCAACATCTTTCATTTGGATTGAACCAACTGTTCAGGTGCTGTATTGGCCTGAACCAATAAAAAGTGTTGTTGACTATGAAACAAACTGGCTCTGAATCAAGTCACTGCTGTCAGACAGACTGAAACAGTTAAAATCAAGTGACTTACAATGAGCGCAACCGAATAATAAGCTTACATTCCTAGATCAATACCATTAAGCCATCAACAGTAAGAAGGGCAAGGATCAAGGCCACAGTGCCCTGACAACATGTAGTCCCAGAACGATCATGCATGTCAGAGAGGGGCTCAAAAAAGAAATAGGATCTGAGAAGAAAGTTAGAAAGTTGTTTTTTTTCACTTCAGCACAAAAGTATATTAGACCAGGCAGAAGAAAAAAGATATGGGAGAAGCTGGTGTGATTTGGGCGACAGGAAGGTGTGAAGTATGAGATGAGTTTTGAGCCCATAGCTGCACTAGGCAACTGTATGTTGGCAGTTCCAAATGGCAGCATATTTCACTCTATTGATTCGTTACCACACGTGACACCAGAGTTTGTGATAAAATGATGATGGGATTCACAAAGCCCCACTTTATGATTTAGACAGATAATAATAATAATAATAATAATAATAATAATAATAATAATTATTATTATTATTATTATTATAACTTTTCAGACACAAAGTTCACAAAGTGCTTCACAGCAATAATTTAAAAAAATAATACAGACAGGATTAAACAATAAAACATGAAAAGATTTTGAAAAACAGCAATAGATTAAAAAACAATTAAAGAGAAGAAGCACAGAAGCACAGAAGGAGCAAATATACTAGTTAAGAGCCAGTTTAAATAAGTGTGTTTTATGTTCTTAAAGACATGTATTTTGACATGAAAATCATAAAAAAAAAAGAAAAAACAGAAGAAGCATTAAGTAGGAAGGTGATTTCATCATTAGGGAGCCAGGAGGAAGAAGGCCGGGTCCAGTAGGGAATAGAGAGCTGCCGGCTGTACCAAAGTGAGGAGCAGGGGTTGACGTGTAAAACTCGACCATGGCCCGGAGGTACGACAGGGCAGTTCCCTTAGCAGCCTTTAGCCAGCCCTCGATTTTGAATTTGATTTGAAAGATGGTGGAGTGAAGGATGGAGGAGGTTGAGGACCAGTCAAGATTATTCCCATGGTGGCCATGTTGACCTTTGCATCACATTGGGATGGGAAACTGTCTAGAAGATTGTTGTATATGTGATACTGCCCTTACGTCAACATAGAAATGAGGACTTCAGATTAGCTAGCTACATTGGCTAGATTCCCGAGGCTAACGTTATACTATCCTAAAGTGTGAACCTATATCCCTAACCTATATTTCTAAAATATTATTTAGTGGGGACTCTGTGAAATGACATTCGTACACTATGGACAACAGCATGACATGACAGTTGTACTCGCTCTACTGGGTAGTTTCCCACCATGAGTGTGATGTAATTTCAAAATGGTCACCATTGGAATTAGGTCCATTCTTATAATTTATTTTTTTCTGTTTTATAACACAACAAAACAAAAACAACAACAACAACAAAAGAAGAGAGGTCACTCAGCTGTATTGGATGTTAGTCGCAGGATGTTACGCTTTCATTTCATTCACATTTACTTTCAATAAGGTCAATTCTGATTGAGTTGGAGAGCATGAAGACAGACCGGGAGTCCAGCCAGGAGGAGGCGCGGTAGTCCAGATGGGATGTGACTAAGACTTGAACTCATGTCAAATATGTATAAGAGAACAACAATCGCCTTTATGAGCTGCCCTGCCTGTCAGAACTGAATTTGTATTGGTTTCAGCAGAGGGAGAAAACCTCGTTTCAAGAAAGCAACAACAAAACAATTATGTATCCTTGACTAAAATGCAGATGGGACCAGAAATATTTGTGTTGGCAACATTTTGAAATCCTTTTATTCAGCATGACAGCAGAACTATGCAGTTACAGTAAGAAGAGAGACAGAAAAAGATCTAATGTTGATGAGTCCAGCTAGATAGCTTTGTGTTTTACTCTTCTCTATTGCATCCCCACTTTGTGATTTAGGCTGATAAGACAGGTGTATTTTACATAGAAATCCTGCAGCTTTAAAGAAGAAGAACAGCAAACCAAACGCCAGCTTGTTCCATGTCCTCCTGGTTCTGCAAAACTTAATTCCTCCTCCTAATAGTTAGGTTAGCCACGTTGCTGCAGGGTAAAGGCCGAAACCTCCCAAATCTGGTGGTTTGGCCAAGACCCAAAATGAAACTAAATAAATCAGAGGGAGAATAGCAATGGGGCAGTTTAAAAAGTGACATTCGGGTGATGTTCGGACAAAAAAATAAGATGCAGCAGCATACAGTAAATCCCGCTTTAATCCACCTTTATTCAGCAATACATAAATTTGTTAGTTTTAAACATATTTGCAGATGTTTTCATCTGTGGATGCACAGCTATCCACATAAACAAGGTAATGCTGTTATATAATGTGCAGATGCAAACAACAATGGTAAACAAATAAAATATTCAACATGTCTTGATGTGCCTGAGTAAATGAATCACCACGAATGAGGCTGTTCATTAGCATTAGTTTCCATGGGAAACACAAGCCAGCTGGTCAGCATCAGATGGCTTCCTGCTGGCCTGGCTAGGCCGAGTCTTTGACAACGTCTATGAGAGTGTTTTTTATTCTATTTTTTTACAATCAACAGCGGTTGTTTTAGACATATCAGATATACTGATCCGTCTCAACATGTCTATGATGATTAATCTTTAGATCTGGTGTGGTCAGTGCTTTCACCTGCTGTATAGCAGGCTCTGTCCCTCTCAACTGCATCTTTATATGCCCTGGGTCATTCTCTCGCACAGATTTTTGAGGCATTGATGCTTTTGAAGCTGTCCTTTTAATATGTTAAAACAAAAATGGGGTGTTGGTTTAGCTTTATTGGTGAACTTCACAGAGATTTTGTAAGGTCAAAAGCCTGTCATTTGTTTTACTAGCAGAATCTCCTATGACCATAATAAATAAGCAGCAGTTCTGGGTTCTCATTCAGTGTTTGCCTATGTGTTTAAACCTTTTCAATGTGTAATTTCCTTCCCTCCAACAAATGTCAATGGGCCGACTAATCTAACAGCTTGTCCGTAGTTCAAACATGCTTGTTTGCTTCCACTGTACCACCACCGAGCCCGTGGGATTAGTCAGGTTGTGCATTTGTTTCCTTGCTGTAATCCCAGGCACTCTAAAGGAGCCGCTATGGCTCTTTTTTAATTCTGTGGCCCAGAAATACTTTTCCAACACAAAAGCAAGGGACTAAATATGTAATTTATGATGAGTAAGCTTTCTGTTAGATTGTTTTATCAGTTTTTGTTTTGTTTAAATGTGTTGCATCATCAGCACATTCATTTTGAGACATTACCTCAAAATGAATGTAAACCTCTACCAGCCTCTACGCTATTTGGCGAGAAATCTACCGGATTGCTTTACGGCACAAAACAGGAACAGTTTCTACTTTGCAATGAATACACAACCTCATCCATTCCACTATTCTAACTGCATAATTTCAACTTCACATTAGTTAACCTTGCTGGAATCCATATTCGCTGTTATCATCTCTTATCCTTCTTCTAATCTTTATCAAAACATATCTTGTATCTCATCTTATATATCTTGTATATAGGAGACACAGAGGAGACATGATTGAGGTCTACAAGATGGTCCATGGAATATATGATGCCACAGCTGAGCCTATTGTTCAGCTCTGGATTAGTGCATACAGCTTAAGAGGGAACTCACTCAAATTATTTCCACACAAATGTCACTCCGAAAAGAGGAAACAGTTTTTCACACTGTGTGCAGTAAGACTGTGGAATGAAATCCCAGAAGAGGTTGTGCAGGCACCGTCTGTAAACTCCTTTAAAAATAGACTGGACACTTGTTGGTCACAAAAAGAGTTCCTGTACAATTACAGGGCTGTTGTGTGAGGACTTGTATACTGTTTTTATTTTTTATATATATATTTTTTATATTTTTTTTTATTTTTTTTTATTACTATTGTACATTTTTTTCAGCCACTTGTATTCGCGATCTGATCTGATCGATGACCGAAAGAACGAGAACGCAAATACAAGCGGCTGAAATGAGTTTCCTTCGCAGGGTGGCCGGGCTCAGCCTTAGAGATAGGGTGAGGAGCTCGGACATCCGGGAGGGACTCAGAGTAGAACCGCTGCTCCTCCACATCGAGAGGAGCCAGCTGAGGTGGTTCGGGCATCTGGTTAGGATGCCTCCCGGACGCCTCCCTGGGGAGGTATTTCGGGCATGTCCAACCGGGAGGAGACCTCGGGGTCGACCCAGGACACGCTGGAGGGATTACATCTCTCGGCTGGCCTGGGAACGCCTCGGGATTCCCCCGGAAGAGCTGGTGGAAGTGGCGAGGGAGAGGGCTTCCTGGGCTTCCCTGCTGAAGATGCTGCCCCCGCGACCCGGACCCGGATAAGCGGAGGACAACGAACGAACGAACACTTGAGGCTGCATGTGTTACAGTGATTTTAGAACAGGTAGGGGGGTTTTAGGCCCTAACCACGCCCCCTACCCACGCCCCCCTAACCATGCCCCCTAGCTGTGCTAACATCACTGTAACACACGGCCTCTCGTGGCTTATTGCTTAATTATCACCTGGGTAATGTCTACTGTATCATTTAAAAAGTAGGTTAAGTATAATATGTATACGTATATAAGTATACGTAAATGGTAAATGGACTGTATTTGTATAGCGCTTTTATCCAAAGCGCTTTACAATTTATACACTTCACATTCAACCATTCACTCTCACATTCATACACCGACTGCGGCAGCAACCATGCAAGGCACCAACCTGCTCGTG
>CABFOS010045181.1:11725-23606 GCA_900660315.1 Diretmoides pauciradiatus | reverse complement strand
GAAGGAGAGAAGGAAAGAAGGACAGAGAAAATAGGAACATAAAAGCAATATTATAGAGTTTCCAGATCACTGGGCTACAAGCTGCTTCAATTACTTTTTTCTCATCCTATTTTCTCTGTCCTTCTTTCCTTCTCTCCTTCTCGCTCTCTCTCTCCTCCAACTGGGACAGATAAAAGCAGTTGGTGGGCTTTGCTTTTCATACACTTCTGATAATGGAAGATGGTGCATCCTGATCAGGCTGAGCCCACCCAGTCCAGGAAATGGGATTTGTCAAATAGGAGGCAGGATGTACGTGATGGCCCCAGGAGCCAGACATGTGGATGCATACCACCCTTCATATATAGGCACTGGGCTGTGCATTTAATACTCGCGTCTCTATTGTTTATTCATTGCTTCCCGGACGTCAGGGAGTAAATCAGAAGAGAACATGGGGGAGATGATTGTTATTTTCTTGCTGGGTGATATGTGTGTTCCTCAGAGAATCATACGGTGCACAGCCAATTGCTCCAGGAAGGCTGCACATGTTTGAGAGTTTGTGCTTTAATAGGAGACAGTAGAAAGCTGGTGGCTCTTTATAGTTGCGAGCCTCTGGAAAAACAACTCGTAAAGGGAAAAAAACAGGCGGTTTCATTCAAAGTGCAATAACAGAAACACACAAAAGGACAGCTCAGCCTTCTGCAGACATGCATTCATAATTGCAGTTGACTTGATTCTCTTGGTCACTCACACATGCTTGGTGTTGGGGTGTAGAGTCAGGGGTGAAGTTATGGATTTAGCTAGGGGAAGCATATCAGAGCACTCGCTTTGATTCACCATTTTAACGGCCACATAGTGTTCCTCACGGTCTTGTTACTGTAGCTACCAAGAACATTAGCACATGGTACAAAAATAATGGCAAGTCCTGCAGGTGCTGTGCAGTCCCACAGCACCTAGCCAGCTATACAGCATCAACTGTTGCTGTTGTTTACATTCCTGCAGTCCTGGAATAATGAGGATAACCACAACGTTCACCCAATGTACTGAGAAGAATAGATCCACTCTACTATGTTATCATGCTGTAGGTTATGTTGCCATGCTGCTGTAGGTTATGTTGCCATGCTGCTGTAGGTTATGTTGCCATGCTGCTGTAGGTTATGTTGCCATGCTGCTGTAGGTTATGTTGCCATGCTGTGGTAGGTTAGCTGTCTGTCAGTATCATAACATAGTGGCCTGTATGCCCAACTTCATCAATTTCACATCTGTTACGCAACACTGCTTTGCTAGTTCAAACTAGCTGTAACTACAATATTTGCCAGCAAAAAAAAATCACACAGATTAGCTACTGCAGCTCCAATGCTGACACACATTAATGAGAACATCGGGCGAGTGAGCATCACTCAGTACGAGGTGAGAGAGGGCTGTTCGGCCTCAGAACAAACTATGGAGGGAAAACTCAACAACTGTCACTGACAGTGAGGAGCTACTGGACGCCATAGTGAACCAATAATCTTTTCAATCTGTGATCGGAGCAATGATCAGCCCATCCCACTGTTAAACTAGTTACTCTAAGATTGATGATAGACTGAATCAGACTAGACGTGCGCTTTACCATCAAATCTGATCTTACGCACGTTTGGTGAATCAGGCCCATTGTCCTGCTGATTACAAGGAAGGATTGTGGTAAGGTTGGGTGAAAATGTATGAAATGTTCACAATAATGTAATGTATTTTCTCAAGTACCACAAACCAGTTTCATAGTGTGGTAGATGGAGGAGATAGAGGGGTTAAGTGTCTGATGACCGACTGCCTGACCTGAATTTAGCCCACATCTGGCACCGTGGGAAAAAGAAAACACATGACACACTCAGTTATTTGGCATCAGTCCCTCTCTGGTCCATGACTTATCTCCCACTCATACCTCCACTACAGTACATAACAGCAAACACTTTATGTAAGTTATCAGTTTTCTAGATGCCCGATTGTGGTTGTAATGAAATATTTGAAAGTCATTGAAATCTGAAAGACCAGCAGAACGTTTGATGTGGTTTATCGTCAATTATGGGTCATAAAATAGAGAGTTTGTCTGCAAACTTTAAGGCGTGTTGTCGGTCAAGTCTGAGTATAGGCTGAGTAAAAAGTAGTAATGCACATTGGCAGTTTACCAACATTGTAATGTCACACGCCTCGCCTCGTTCTTCTCTACAATATGCCTGAGAAGGATTAAACGAAACACAGCAGATTTAATCCCACTCAGGATATCACCCCACAGCTCTGAAGGTGATAAGGGGACGTTGCCATGGTTGCTGAGGTTCGAGATGAGACACACACTATGTTATTGCAGCAGTAATCTGTTGCAGACCACTAATTCTTTCATGAGGCCATTCTTCCCACTGTTACATTTCTCCATGCGACAGTATTGGCCACTTTAAGAGAGAAAAGCACAGCGGCTTTGTTGGAAAGTGCTCATATTAAAACCTCATAAGAATAACTTTGATGGAGTACAAAAACCCAACAATTATCAGCTTCAGGGCTGTTTTGAAATGTGAATGTGCTTTTTAAAACTGCTCAACCGCTTCTAGAGAACTCTTAATTATTTAAGGGGATGATTCTGAAAACTACTATATATAAAAACCCAGGAGAGCAGTTGTGGAGTACATGGTTATAGATTTAGCATCACTGTCTTTGTGGAACTTTGTTTTCGTGGAACTGCGTACACTTCAATAAGAAATTCTCAAACAGATTTTGTCAAGCAATCAATCCCCCCCCCAAAAAAAAACCCCATCTAGCACCTACGTCAGCTTTTTTTGTCAGCCACATGCTCTTGCCATGCATACACAGTGTGGAAGAAATTGTAGTACTCTTTAAGTTAATTGCTGTTGAATTTATTGCATATCATGTATCATGTATACATGGAGAAACCACCATACACTGAGGTTCCAGGCTGATCTCTGCCCTTCTTAGGTAAGGGTCTTCAATATATATATAGTCTGAACAAGAAGTGACCTCATTGGGTCCTCCCACAGGTGACCGGCATGATGGGAAATGTGGGATGATGATAGGTACAACAAAATACAAGGGTATTTTGTAGGCAGACAGCTTAAACATTCACTAAACTACAATAAAACAAATATATATCTTAGTTACAATCATAAACAATACCACACATTAAGGAAGTATAATCTCAAATGTAAACAAGATAAAACACATTAGACTAATAAAGCACATTAAAGTATAAAAATTCCTCCAGAACAGATCAACAGAATCCTCTCATATTGCTTACATGAGACACAACGCCATAGTGTGGGAACCCCACTGGGCTGCAATGCAGCTGAAGTAAGGGCAGGTGCCTGTGAATGGGCGAGGACTTGCTGTGAATCCTAAGGGCATAATAACAGTAGCGCTGCGGAGTGGAGAGGTTGGAGAGGCTGAGTCTAATTGGCAGGTCCGTGCAGTCAGCGGTGTGCTCATAAAGCCTGGGCTCTTCCTGAGGAAAAGGCTCATTTTGACCCAGGCAGGCGAGCAGACAGCAGCAGGCTGTGGACGGGGCTGCACAGCTATGTAAACTGTCTCACTTCCAACTCCTTATGGCTCTACCTCTGTTCCCCATGCCTCCTCTGACTGCAAGCTTGATGCATGCCTCCCCCCCCCCCACACACACACACACTCTGCAGCCTGCAAAGGTGCTGGCTCAATGTGTGCTGTGTTTGCATAAGTAACTGTGCATGTTAGCTGGTTCAGCAGAATAAGTTCACTTTTATGCTAACGTGAATGACCAGTGTGTGTGCGTGCATATATATGTATGACATCTCTGTGTCCCCCCCCCCACCTCTGGGGACCCTACCCTTTGGCAGAGAGGGGCACAGAGGCAGCTTTGTGTGGATGTGTCTGTAGACAGCTGTACCAGTCGGCATTTCCATCGGGGGCTCCCTACTCATTGACAAGAGATTCCCCCTCTGTTCACTGTGTGTTTGTCATTGTCACCGACAGGGCTGCAAATTACTCAAAACAAATCGTGTTGTCCCAGCCAAGCCTAGAGCACTTCATTAACTGAGTTACACACGGACTAATTAGTAATTTGTTTCTTTGCATATGCATTACACCAGGGGGGTCAGAGCACAAGGCCAGGAACAGCACTCGTGGAGCAAGTAAGGATTCAATGTCTTGCTGAAGGACACTTTGACAGGGATGTGTACTGTACATTGCTTGCACTGCACATAATCACTGCCCAAACAATTGAAGCTATATATCAGCCTGAGATAGTCTTATGCATTACTGTAGCATGTCATTTTCCCTGGCACCAACATCTTAAAACACTGAAAACACTGAGACTTAGGTCTAATTACATTGCAATTCATTCTGCAATTGCATTTTAATAAAGGAAAAACCTGAAATAGGATTTTTGGAAATATTATGCAGCCTGTTTTAAGCAGCAGTTGTGTGAGGTGTAATGGTGACAGGCTCCCTGAACAGCATCAACCATCTGCCATGTTCTAGCTAGTTGGGCGGCTATAGCGCTCTACCAGCATCACTTAGGGACAATTGGCCCTCGGTTCAGTAAGCATCCCTGCTGCTGTGGGCACCACGGACATAAAACTCTTACACATAATGCCTCTTGCCCTCACGGCAGCGGTGGCAGTATTTGCAGTCAGAGAGGCTCAAGTCATTCTCAAGCCAAGGCCGACCTCCACTTCCAGCCGTTTACCCTCGCCATCAGGGAGTCCCCAGTGCAAGAGAGGGGGATGAGAGACAGGAGTTTGCGAGAGGACCGGAGCTTGTGTATCCGCTGTAGAAGGGCTGGCATTAAAAATAAATGAAAAGTACACTGAGATACGCCACCTGTGGAGTGGAAAGCTTTCCTGGAAAACACAAAGAGCCCTATTCTGTTTGAACAAATCAAAGTGATCAAACACTTCGCTGAGAAAAAACAGGGGGGAAGGGCGGATCACAGGGAGAGAAAAAGCTCCATGGCAGATTGTAGATGGTTTGTGGTGTGGAAGGACACATGCTTTGGCTCTCAGGGATCTAATTGACTTGTTGCATTTGCATAAAGAGATGAAACCTTTCAGTGTAAAATGTTGTCCCATCTGACATACCATACAAAATAAAAGCCTTGTTATCCTTTAACATTAGTCACTTTTTAGACCATTCTTCTAATATGAGGAACACATTTTACAAGGCAACCAATAAGAAGAGATCTCATATTTATACTTTTACTATTTCTTCTAGACACAAATGGGCTCTTTTTAACAGTAAGAAGAGACTAAATGCATTTTCAAGATAAACAACTATATATTTCATGTTTATCTCAGTCTGATATATAATAATAAATGTAATTTTACATTTTATCTCATAAAGTCTCGAGATATTATTCTCATCTTATCTTCTCCTCGCTCATATGGGTTTTTTAGGAGAAACATTTTAGATGCAGGTGATCACAAAATGGTACAAAGCTGAGAAAATGTTCTTGCACTGCACTTGTCACTGAGTTCCTGTTATCTTTGCACCATGTGTGTCAGGATGCACTACGTTGTCAATATATCTCTCCAACAAATGTAAATACAATGTCTTGGATTTGAATGTGGACTGGAGCCTTTGTCGCTTGTCATCCTCTCTCATCCTTTCTGTCTCTTTTCAATGTGAACTCAATTATAAAGCAGAAATGGTGGATGCTACTGTGGGGTTCAGGTGCATGCCAATGACATTTTTTGAATATTTTGCTTTTAAAAACTAATTTCTGGTGAGTTTTGTAGAGTGGCATGTTACATCCCCTTTTAAATGGAGAAAATACAATATAATTGCATTTCAGACCAGTCACTGAGATGAATATGTAATCCAATCAACAATTCCAGTTATTAAACGAAATGCAGTATGAAATTAACTGACTTCAAAATATCAAATAGGACCAGACCAAAGTAGTTTCTTTGTTGAGCAAGATAGTTTCCACTTCCATTTTAAAGGTGAAGGTAAGCATGAAACTGAACTACTGAAAGTGAAAAACACATTTCAGACTTTGTAGTGTCAAAAGAAGTTCGAAAAAAAGGCCTTTCGTTCACACGACAACACACGAAAACATGGTTTTCGGTCTCTGAAAACAGGTTCCCTTACCGTCCCCGTGTAAACTGGCACAAACGCAATTCTTGTGAAAACGATGATGACGCTGCCCCACTTGGCGAATAGAAGAACATAGGACAGACATGCGCCAATAGGAGAACAACAACAATGGAGAGGGAACAACAAAAGCACAGAGGGAAAACATGTTTATTGGAATATTCCTTCTAAAAAAACAGGTTGGAACCACTCACTGTACTCGTCTCGTCTTGTTTATTCACCTCGCTGTGGAAGAAAGAGTTTTGTACGCATGTGCATACGTTATTCTGTGGTATTGAGTTGCAGACTCAAGGACGGAGCCCCCCCCCCCCACCTACTGGCCTGACATGCATACTACAGCGTTTTCAATCATTTACATGGATCCGTGTTTACGCAGATCGTTGTTGTGCGAACGCGGATGGTTTTTAAAACGCAAAGATAAAACTTTTTCGTTTTTGGAAAAAACTTTGGGCCTTAAACAGGGCCTTAAATGATCACTGCTGGCCAATGCAAGCTTTTGAATAGAGGTAAGGCATGTGTGGCAGGTTTGAAGAGCCATATTTTATCTTATAGCTCCAGTGGTGATCAGCAAATCTACCTCTGTGTTTCAATCTGAAAAGGGCACTCAGGACAGAAACGGCAGAAAATCTATGCACGTCTATGTTGTGCCACAAGTAGTCGAAGCTCAACCAGACAGGACTGACGAGGCCCAAACAAAATAAAGCCATCCAGTTAGGAAGAGAGGGAGAGAACGGGATGGACCGAGCCAGATGACATCCACACTGCAATCTTGGCTGTGTAGTTCTTACGTTGGGGAAGGAAATCATTCCAGAGGCAATATACTCAAGGCTATCGAAACCATTACTCAGACTGGTGCCATCCAGAGGGAGAGGACAGCCTCTAACTGGAGAAACTTGAGAGCAGCTGGAGTTCAAACAAAAACATATTATTCAAGAAATCGCTTCATATCAGATGGGGGGGTACGAAAAATATTGACTTCATTATGAAAGCATTGGATTTTTTAGGATAGAACCTGAAAGAAATGAGTTTTTCAAAGCACACATTCTTAACATGCTACTCCATTCAACCAAAGGCTCACAGACTGAATCAAATATATATATACATATACCTGCACAGTATAACGTTATATAACAATAAATAACTTTTAACAAACTTGGCAATCCAATCCAATGTATGGAAGTCTATGATCTGCGTGTGAGTGACAGGGCACCCAAACAGCCATAAGGAGTGTCTGGTCTGTGTCCATGTCCTCTTTGTTTCTATCTATCTCAGTGCTTCTATTCTTCCTCCCCTCATCCCTGGCTCCTCCACAGGGGGTGTCAAGACGTCACATTTCCCCCAGGAGCGATGTTTTCTCAAGCAGACTGCTGGCTGCACATTGAGTAAATATGTGGCAGCACTTCAGCAATTACTTCCAGTAGACAGAACATAATTAGAAGGCAACTGAATGATGAGAATGCTGCTTTGTGATGGAAGACATTGCCTTTCGTATCACGGAGTAGTAAAAGTGTGGTTGTATCTGTGTAATACGATGCACACGCAATTATGAATGCATGTGCTATACATGTATGTTGAATTACATGAACATGATTACAACAGTTAAATACACGGTAGTCAGATTACAGTACATCTATTTTTTATACTATATACACACACACACACAAACACACACACACACACAGCACTATGTGTGACTAGTGTTTAGACCTAGTTAAAACATGAGATGCCGTCAGGATC
This sequence comes from Diretmoides pauciradiatus, assembly GCA_900660315.1. Classification (NCBI taxonomy): domain Eukaryota; kingdom Metazoa; phylum Chordata; class Actinopteri; order Trachichthyiformes; family Diretmidae; genus Diretmoides; species Diretmoides pauciradiatus. The sequence goes on along the minus strand of CABFOS010045181.1, from coordinate 15,782 downwards.
TATCCCAGCTCAGCAGCTCTAGACTTTCACAATAAAAGCCCAGAAATTAAACAGAAAAGTTGATCTACAGAAGAATAGGCTAAATATTTGAAAGTAATCCAGAATGCCTGAGAGTCTTACTGCATTATAATACTGCATTATATTATACTGCATTATATTCCATTATATTTTGAATTGTCACCTGGTGCCTGAATTTTGTGTTTTCCTTTACATAAATAAAGACATTTCTACCATAAATTGATGCAGAAAAAGCACAAATTTGCTCAGAAAAATTCACCAGAATGCAGGAAATGAATTGTTATAATCTTTTGCAAATGTGACCCCCACCCGGTCCAGCCTCCCCCTCCGCTAACCAATTTTCTGCGGGGAAACCCTGATGTGCCAAGAGGCATTAGGGAGAGCGCACACGGTCCAGACACATACCAGGTTTTGACCTAGACTTGTTCACCTCAGATTGCACTAATTCCTGTAATGGAACAGAGGTTGTCAGATTAAGCACACTAACATAATTGTACACATCTTGAATTAATGGTTGACATTGGTTGCTGTTGTTGATGATTATACTTTTCACATTACAGTCTGTGAGTTCATTTTTCTCATCCGCACATTCTAAAGATACTGCAGCCAAAATAACCAGATTATGTAACTGTGTCTGGGTATTACAGTGAACAGCAACAGATTTGAACATATGCTTCCCAACAATGGTAATTAGTAACTGTAGACTAGACACTAGACACAATGCAAGTTGATTGAGTTTTCTGCAAGGGCAATAATTTGTCAATTCAACCACAGATTAAATTCATTTTGAATAAATACGGTTCTAATGAATTTTCCCTCTATGCCTACTGGACCATGTGTCTCGTTTATCTTTCCAGCTCTATCTCTCCGATGTGTGATAAGCATGGAAGAGTGGTTCATTTCTCTCTCTCTCATCCATCTCCTGTCTCCTCCCCGCCACTCACAAAGGCCCTGAGAATGAGTTCCTATCTGCTGTGTGTGTGTGTGTGCTCCTAGACCACACACACACCCACACCCACACACACACACACACACCCACACACACACACACACACACACACACACACACGGGACCAGCATTAACAAGCAGATCCGCCTGAGAGATGGACCACAGAGATACCATACAAGTGAGCAGGAATACATTAATAGTCAAGTGAGATGAACCATGCAATATTAATCAGAGCATTATCAAACATCATCTCAGATTGACTCTCACATGCTGAGGAGCTGCATAGAAATGCATACGCAGATCCCCCCCGAATGAACCTGAAGGAGGCCTCTGGAGGATGCATCGGGGTGTAATTAATTTAAAAGAAAATTGAAGGGAGATTACTTCTCTTGCTAGAAGTTCAGCGTTATACAGTACAGGGTGTCTGGTTGGTCGGGACGCTTGACTATGCACCTATTCAGTGTCCTGAGCCTGAGCCATCTGTGAGGGAATGGAGTGCCACATGTAGGGTTGGGTATCGTTCAACATTTGAACCGATACCGGTACCTGGAATTCGGTACCGGTACCCAACGGTTCCCTTTTTCGGTACTTTACTCGCACTGCAGTAACAAAAATGTAATTTCAGTTGTACAAAATAAGTCCAAACTTCTCAATTTCAACATTGTTATTTATTTTACACACCACTATGTGTCTCTCCCTCATGCCTCTTGACACATAGAGAGCTGTTTTCTGTTCCTAGGCGCACTTGAATGCATCACGATGTATTACGGTGAAAGTTGTGCCCAAAAGTTGGCTGCGCGCTGTTCTCCAGCTGCGCGCTGTCGTGGTCCAATCAAAGAACACAAAACGATGTTTGACGACATAAAAGAATGGCGCTTTTTTTTTTTGCTGAAACAAATTTGAACTTGCATTTTCCTTCCACCTTCTCACTCTGCTCCCCATAGCTTATAGAAAGACAGTACGCAGAGAAACGAAACTGAAAGCAAACGAAGCGCTCTCTCTCTACTCTCTCACCCAGATGCTATCAGGTACCGAATTTTGGCTGATTTTATGTGAATTGGTACGCGGTAGTACCGACATAATTCGGTCGGTACCCTTAAAAGTACTGAGCTCGGTACCCAACCTTAGTCGCATGTTAACCTCCAAGGGGCTGAACTGCTCAAATGAAGCATGTTCCCAGGATGCCTTATCCCCAAAGTACCACACCCACACCCACACACACACACACACACACAACCACTTAGATCATGCATCATCAGTGGCAGTGGGGTGACATTGGTCAAGAAGTGTGTGTGTGTGCGCGCGTGAATGTGTGTGTGTGTGTGTGTGTGTGCGCATGTGCGTTGGGGTGGAGGGGGTGATGTCTATAGAAATCAAACTCAGCAAAAACCTGGAGCCTGGGGTTCTAAGCACTGACCTTCATGAGGCCACGCCAAGTCTGGCTGACTATGAGGTACACTACTGCCACGCCTGTGTTTTTCAGGTTTTACTCTCCAAGTGATGTCGGATGGCTCAATGCAGCTTGACCTTTTGTATTTCAAAATCTGAAAAAGGTGTTTGCCAGTTCACGTTGGCAAGTGGAGTTGCAGATTTCCACCACAGGGTCGGGATGCGTGTGCCCCGTCTTCCTTGTGATGCTTCTCTGGTGTCCTCCAGGCTACCGTGAGCCTGTCAGGAGACATCGGCTGGCATTTGTTTGAGGGGGGTGGGGGTGGGGAGCCTGCAGCGCGCTACACTCCTGCGTCTGTGTGTCTGCTGGAAGGTGGTGACCAGTAGTAACCTGCTCAGACAGCAGTGGAACCGAGAGATCGCGATAAGACAGCTGCTCTGTGTCATTGCCACCTCTGGGAGTCTGGCTGTGTTTCTGCATGCATGCATGCTCTGTGTGTGCGTGTGTGTGTGTGTGTGTGTGCGCGCGTGCGTTCAGGTGTGAACATGGGTTCACAGCAGGGGTGTCATGGACGGTTGATGGTTTGACACCCTTGGTTTAGAGCATATGGTAGTTTGACGACAATTCTAATACCTAAAATGTCTTAAAATGGTGCAATTATTGTGTGATGACGTGTTGTGTACCCACGTTCCTTCAACCTGCCTCCACTACTTCAACCTCAGTTACTGATTTCCCACATTTCCCAGAATGCCTTTTGACAACCCACAGAAAACAGGTATGAAGTTGCTTTCAGCTGTGGGAAAACACAACATGCCTTGTGGCTGCATTCTTCTTCTGTCATGTCATAGTGATTTGTGAACAGAACCTTTTCTGAGAAACAAAGACAACAAACAAACAAGACAATTGTTTAATTTCCCGCTGCATTAGGGACTGTGTCTGACTCGTGCAGACTAAACCAGAAGGTGTGTAAGCTAAGTCATCTGGGCTCTGCAGGATAGAAAACACACCCGAAAGGGGGAAAAAGCCATATATAAGGTCTCTGTGTAATGTTAGGTTTATTTTTGTTACATACTCACCCACACAAAAGTTCCACTTCAGAGGATTATCTGGCTTTAATTAAATTCTTGCACCGCATTATAGCTGCCGGCGCCAACGTCATTGTTGTTACTATTACTACTACTACTGACAAAATGCTTCGTACTGAGGCGCCCTGCTCATATTTCAATCATCATTAAACATATCTACCTGGAACTAGATTGTTGTTGTTGTGACGTCAAGTTGGTTAGCTCAAGTCATTCCATATAGCAATAAACTAAAAAAAGACCAAATATGCAAACAAACGAGACCGTGGTGTGATTACTGGCACGCCGATGCCTTTGAGGCGTGCTGCTATGGGGATAGCGGGGAAATACAGCTGCTCAATAAACATGGTTGGTCGGCTTAAATGAGATGCAGTAACTCAAAGAAACAACTTCCCCTGAATCCAACATCAGCCTGAAAGTAGAAAATAGAGGAACATGACACCTCCTTGCTTTATTAGTGTAATTATCCATGACTGCATAGACTTCCCGGCATTGTGTCAGGTCTATGTCTCTAAGGAAGTGATGTTTAAATAGTGTGTGTGTGTGTGTGTGTGTGTGTGTGTGTGTGTGTGTGTGTGTGTGTGTGTGTGTGTGAGAGAGAGAGAGAGAGAGAGAGAG
>CABFOS010045131.1:2029-14637 GCA_900660315.1 Diretmoides pauciradiatus | reverse complement strand
GTTGTTTATATAGCAGTGGTTCTCAACCGGTGGTCCGGGGACCACCAGAGGTCCTTGAGGGGGTTCCAGGTGGTCCCCAGCTAAATGATGGATAGTTGGGAACCAAATGGATCCTTATAGGTCTGTAACTCTTGACAAAAAAACAAACAAAAACAAAATATTCTAAGTTTTGCGTCTGAGAGTCGAAATCTCATCAAACGGTCCGTGGCTGTAATGACGACTAAATAATGGTCCTTGATATGAAAAAGGTTGAGAACCACTGGTTTATAGCACAATAGCATCTGATTTAATGTGACAAAGAAGTGAAATTATCATTTTGAGTAAATATTTAATTTACCACAGCCGTGTTAGGTGCTGGAAAAACTTGAAACTGCACCTGGAAAATGCTTGAAAAGTGCTTGAATTTTGCTTAGGAAAAGGTGTAAGAACCCTGTAGAGAAACTTCCCTCAATGCCTTCACTAAGTCAAAGGAGCTTCACATATCTAAATCCTAAGTTTAAATCATGTTGTTTTCCTCACTGTGGAGTTGACAAATTAGATTATAAATCATCTAATTTCATTTTAAATTTGGTCTTTAAGAAGAAACTTATGAGTTGGGATTTTGAATCTGCTCATACTTTGAGTGTTTAAACTCAATAGCAAGTGTATAATGATTCAAGGCTAGTTAACAGTTTTGCCCTATATGTAAATGTGTAAAACATACTGAATATGTTACAGCAAAACAGAGTCATAGCTGAATTCTCATTAGGATACATTGAAGTGTAAAAACACTGGAAACTCTCCAGTAGTTCCCAACACTTCCTAATTGTAGAATATTAATAATGCAATATTTTATGGATCTTGCCCCATCACAGAGTGCAGAGTCAGCCACAGTTTTAAGGACATTTAGAGACTGGATACTTGCTGTCATGGGGTATTGAACCCTGGTAATGTTGCAAGGACAAGAAGTAGAATTCCAAAAAATTAGATAGTGTTTTGTTTGATTCATAATAACATTTAGTTACAAGAAATAAAAACATAATTGTGTTCGATTATGTTTTAAATACTTTCAGAGTAGACCCCTTAGTGTTGCAGCGTCTGTAGATACTAGTCTTTGATTCATCAGTGGCGCATCAGTATTGACCGTTATCTCCCAGTGCGTTGTATCGTTTTTCTATCGTACAGCAAATGCATTTGAAAGATGATTTACTAAATATAGTAGATTGATTTTATCCTCATTCAACTTAGGTTCATAAGACAGCACATAAAATAGCACGCTGCTGATTAGATTAGATTCAACTTTATTGACATTGCTCATAGTACAGGTACTGAGACAACGAAATGCAGTTAGTGTCTAACCAGAAGTGCAAATAGAAGTAAAGTGCAAAAAGAGAAGTATATACAAATGGAGATAAACATGTATAAACAGAGGGGCTAGATATGGATATGCTACATACAGTAATAAATGTATAGGGCAAGTATGTAGTGCAAAGGTACAGTAGTAGACTTTAAAGGCGCCATGTTACAGTGACAAGCTTTTGCATGTTTTTCATATGTTCTTATTTTCTGTTCTCCAGTGTTGTAGGCTATGAGTGTGTGTGATGGAGGACAGTCATTGTGGGAAATTGGATTACCTGATCCAAGATGAGGACACCCTCATTGAGGGTATCAGCAACCAGGTGCTCTTTGTGGTGGTGGTCAGTATCACCTTCCTGGTCGGCCTGCTGACGCTGCTCTGCAGGTACAGCACCAGTTCACCTTTACATTCATGGAAAACAGTATCACAAACTTCAGGCAGCTTGTAATTAAATAGTTTAGTACAATGGTTTTCAAAATGTTCTTCTCTAGACACACTTAAAATAATTTCTTTTCCAGTGATAGACAGATTTTGCAGTGTTCTGGGTGAGATGATGTGGATCTAGTAGTTGAATTGGCATGATGCTAACATTTGATATATTCACTTATTGCCATTCCTTGCATCAGTGCAGACATTAACACCAACTCGGTCTCACATACATCAATAAATTATAATAGCCATGTAATATTTTAACATTTGAAGAGGGGGACAGGTAAGCTGATGGGATAATATTGCATTTTTAATGAGTACAGTAAGTGCCATGTGAGCGTTTTGTTAAACTCAACATTGAGTTAAATACTGTGAAGTAAATGTATGGTGCTGTTATGAAAGAATATCTTTTTACTACTTACAGGGCTTTTTGTTTGCACCTGTTCACAGAGAGTTTATGTCAATAGAGCTGGTATTTTGTATTTATTAAGCTAGTGAAATATGCCACTGCTAATTAAGCCAGTAGCTGTCAAGCTGATTCACTACAACTGACTCATAGCGCAATAATAGTACAGCTTACAGAAATCTCATTTTCTTCTAATAGCCATTGCCTGTTTAACATGACACCTTTTTATGAAAATAAACGCAGATACAATCAGCAAGTAGTTCAGGTTTCAGCTGCTTTTCAAAAGACTGGTTACATCACAAGCCACGGCTTAACAAAGTCATTGTGACATGAAATTAAATCATGTGGTGTTAGTTAGTGGAGTGAGCCACTGCATTTGTGTTTTAATATGATTTAATGTTCATTAAGCAATGGTCTAGATCAGCCCAAAGGCGGTCACATCTTTCTGACATTTGGATTAGCTATTTAAACACAGTTGCCAAATGTAAATGTGTCATTTGTTTGTCCAGCTTCACTGTGTTTGTCAGTGTCGAAAGTGAAGTCAGATGATACCTGACCAGAATGAAGCCATAGAAGTCAAACATTTGATTTACTTAATGTTAGTACACACACCACCACTAATCTCAGTGGTAGCTACTCTAGGAGGCTCCTTTTGATGCTTTTTTTGTGATCATACTAACATTACGTTGATCTCAGGGAATTTCTTACGCTGAATGTCTGTCATTTGACCTTTTACAGAGAAGAGCAGCAAAACATTCACCCTGAGAATCAGGAGCATGTTCGTGCCGTCCGCCAACAGCTGCAGACGGAGCAGGTAAGCAGCCATTTACAGCTCCGGCTCTTCTATGGAAACATGATGGATATTGAAAGAAAGGGTGGTGGTGGTATACATGAAGACACACACACACAAAATATAAAACAAAAATATATAAATTTAGTTTGATTGGTTAGGATTACTTTGTGGAGGCACTTGGATCTGCATATATTCATACCGTTTTCTACCGTTCTCTCTTTAAATCATATAATCTGCTTTGCTGCAGTCTGTCATTGTAGATAGACTGCATTTTTATCCCCTGTTTCAACACTTCCCTTCTTGCGCATCTCACACCCACACACATTACCAACGCCAGACATACGTCAGACCAGAGCAGAGCGAGACTGATATAAATGAGATGATGCCCATTGAGATGTTCCACTTATTAATGAGCAGTGTGATCCTTTTAGACATAATACAATCATGGTTTTGTTCTTTCATTATGTTAAGATGAGATCTCTCCAACAAAGCTTACAGGGTTCCTACATCAGTCTGGAAATATAAGCAAACTTAACTTGGTAATTTCCAGGTCTTGACATTTATATATTTTCTGTGGTTTTAGACCCCCACCATCTCACATATTCTCACATATATATTTGTTGCTGTGAAGAATAATCTTTAATCTTGTTAATAGGGGCAAGATAACTAGATTCTAGCTTTTAAAAACTCACTTGTACTGTAATAACCTTAATTCATAACATGTCTCTGTGCTGTTTTTAATGTTTTATATATTTTTTATCTTTTGTATTCTATCTATTTCTATTTTATACATGTGTCATTGTGCAGGGCCTTGTAACATTTGTTTTGGAAGCCACTCTATAAATAATGTTTACTTACTTAATCTGGAATGAAGGTCTGGAAAACGTTTGTGATATTGACATTGAAACAGTGTGGGGACCTGCTCATACTACAGTGCTACGAAGACATGTCATGTTCTGTCTTTTATAACTTGCTCCTATAACATATATATTAAACCCTCACATGCATTTTTGACGTGTATGCTTTTTATTCCTTTATGCCAGGAGGAAAACCATCAGTCAGAGGCCAGGCAGCAGTACTACACCGACATGTCCTGTCCAGTGTGTTTACAACAGGCTGTTCTGCCTGTGGAGACCAACTGTGGACACCTCTTCTGTGGTAAGACTTTTCTATAGCAACTACTGATGTACAATAAGCAAAGTTAGATCTTCACTCTGTTAAACGTAAAGAAAAATTGGAGACACTCGTCACTGCAAGAGAAAGAATAATCCATACGAGCAAACTTTTACTTTGAAATGTGTACGACGTCACGTAATCATTCCCCCGGTCTGTGGTGGCAGATGTTGATTGGATACAGTTCAGATTTTAAGCAGCACTTAGTCATCACTTTGACTTGTCTCCTCGGCTCCACACCCACATGTTTCTTCCCGTGACATTTCTGCAATCCATTAAAAAAATATCAAATATAGTGCATTTAACAGTAATCAGAGCTCTTGTCTTCAGTAATACTTGACATTAAATGGGGTGTATTGCTGCTAGTTAGTGCACTATAACCAGTTTTCCCTGTTCACATAGTTCAATCCACACACAGACAGTCTCTTCCTGCCACATACACGGATCTAGAGAGGCTCATTCACTTCCATTGCTCCGACAATTGTTCTACCATCAGCTATTAAATGCCACAACTATCTGTGTAAAAGCCTCAACCTTGATCTCTCCCTGATTTGATCATTATGTGAATCTGTTTGTCCTTGGTCTCAAAAAGCTGTCTCAAATGTCAGGAAAACCAAGGTCACTGGAAAGAAACAGCAGTGATGTTGGACAAGAAGGAGCCTGACTGGCCAGAGCAGATTCAATGGAAAGGGATTTTGTTCTCGAGCGCTGGCCAAAGCAAACATACCCCAAAGAATTTGCACAGTTTAGAAAGATTTAAGCTTAAAGTAATTAGCTGGTAAAGTTTGGGCCAATACAATAGTGAACAGAAATATGAGGCAGAATTCAAATGTGTTGATTCACACAAGCACACAAATGAAGATACGCATAATTCAGGGTCATAGTTATCAGATAGATTAATAGAATGATTTTTTCATATATATATATATGTAATTGTTCTAAGTACACTTGTGTTTTGTGCTACAGGTTCCTGTATTATAGCCTATTGGAGGTATGGAACCTGGTTGGGTGCTATTAACTGTCCCATCTGCAGACAAATGGTGAGACTTGAAACAAATGTTGGACTTGGAATAATCAAGTTGAACGTTGTTTATTAGAACATCATTACAGCTTTTTCTTAAGTAGAGCTCAATGTCGCTTTCTGTCGTATCATAACTGAATTCCCCCTTAGAGATAAAGTATCTTCCAGGGTTTCAACTCTGTAGGGTTGAAACGCTTTTCGTTTTCTAAGTTTATTGTTTCCCCCAAACTGATTTCATTTCCCATTGGATGCTAAATATGTAGCATTGTGCATAGTGATAGGGAATGAGGTCTGCTCAGTGTGGTTTAGTATTGACATTGTCCTGATTATAATTTGTCCTTTTTCCTCCTCCTTGGCCAGGTGACGTTGCTCTTCCCTCTCTTTCATGAACACGCCTCTCCTCAGGTCGTGCCGGATGGGGAGGCAGTACCCCAGCTCATCCTCAGAGACATCAACGATTACAACCGCAGGTTCTCAGGACAGCCAAGATCTGTGAGTACTGTACACTAGAGCCAGTGTAGGCAGCTTTACTTCCTGGTTCATGCAACTTACTGTATATCTCATGCATATTTAAATTAGGTCCTGACCAATACCAATATTTTTTTTAATAAAGATAGTACGAAAAAGAAATTTCTTTTTCTTTATCCCTCATCTTTACCACAGGACTGCCACAGTATAATGATGTATGACAATGTGTTTTTAGGATGGTAAGGATGGTGTCTTGTTGCTACTGTGACACACACTAATATATGGTCACATTTTGTGTTTGAAATTGTTTGCGTGTATGACAGATTTAGTTTATCTAGCTGAAATCCCTGCATTCAACAGTCTGCACTGAGAACACAACTAACATCTCCGCTCTCTGCATTTGTTTTACGTTGAAGCAGGTTTGCAATGTGTAGCATCATAATCTGATTCAACACATGTTTAGAACACGTCTAACTTTATAGTCCTTGAGTTTCATGCGAAATGGGTTGCTAGAGTGAATGTTAGGTTGAGTAGAAAACTTTTCCGTTGTGTGTGTAATAGAAGCTAGCCAGGCACTTTGAGTTAAACTGGGGGCTTATGTGAAAACATGGCACCCGGCAACTTTTTCCTTTAGATCTTCTGGCTCCTTGACACTTTTTTTTATTTTAAAGCAAAATATGCTCCATCACTGCCAAAGAGACTTTCTCTGTGTCCTATTAACAACTTTGTTTCCATTCCCTTTTTAAAATTGGTGTCCATTTCTTTTCCTCACCAGTATGAATACAAAGAGTGTCTCATTAACCTAAGCTTTTCATAAACAAATGTGGATGAATGTGGAATGAATTGCAGGGTCGCATGATAGAACGGAACGGCATGCATATCTCCAGTTATGACAGGATGTTTGTAAATTGTGTTTAGAAGTATGCAGATGAGATAATGACTTAGGGAAAATATTCAAAACAGGCATTCCCATAATAAACATTTTCTCTCCTCTGTCTGTCTCTCTCATCTTCGTCCATCCAGCTGATGGACAGGCTGCGAGACGTGCCCACTCTGCTCCGTCACGCCTTCAGGGAGATGTTTTCCGTGGGCGGCCTATTCTGGATGTTCAGGATCCGGATTCTCCTCTGCCTGATCGGCGCGGTCACCTACCTGGCCTCGCCGCTCGACTTCCTCCCCGAGGCACTCTTCGGTCTCCTGGGATTCATGGACGACTTCTTCGTCATTCTTCTCCTCTTTATTTATATCTCTATCATGTATAGAGAGGTGGTGACGCAGAGACTGACTGGCTAGGTCCTCGGTCAACACGCTTGACGGATGAGGTGCACGCTCGACGGACATATAAAGACTGTGTGAATGGCTGAATCGATCGATAATGCTACTTAGTGGCCTAGGGTGTCAAAGACTTTGACTGGATTCGAAGACTCTGAATCATAAGTGTTGATTTTGTAAATATAATTCACTGCTAACGGAGCATAGATTGAATTACGGTAATGTGAAGGTAAGAGACTACAAAACGTATTGTTGTCTTGAGCTCTGGTGTTTTGGATTTCCACTCTGCACCAACACTACAGTAACTCATATAGATCCTCATGTCCCGTTCAGGTGTGGGATATATTTAACTAGTATTGCTACCAGACCCTCTTAATACACGCAGATAAATGCCAGAGCTTTAAATAATTACAATTGCCGCATGATTTTCCATGCTGAATAAACTCTCTGAATAGTGTATTAAAATATGCGCTCAGGTTCTGCCTGTGGCGCTTTGTGTATCTTAATTGTACTGAGAAGCCATGGCTTCCCTAAAGTTGGCTCTACTATGGTCATTTGTATGTAAAATGTGCATATCATCATAAGGAACACATTTGTATAACATTTTGTAATATTTCACTTTCAATGACTTTTCAATTACCATAAAAGATTGATGGCAGACAGTGTTCACTATATGAATTGATCCATGGCAGCCTGTTGCACCAAGGTCGCCCCCCCACAAAACGCTGCCTGGACCGACCCACAAAATATGCAGCTGCTTGGGGCCCCGCAGCCACAACAGTGCCCTGAAAACGATAATGACGCTCTCATTTATGTAGCGGTGACGAAGCTATTTGCATACACATTGCTGTTTTTTTCAGGCTTTTAGAACTAGGGTGGGAATCACTGGGAACCATGGGCAACTGGATTGTTGATCTGATAAACTGCGTCCCAAGCCTGGTGAAGTAATGTCGATACAGTTGTGCAACCAGCTTGTGATATGTGGACTGAAGCCTATAAATCTCAATGTAGTATGACTTGTAAATGCTACTGCTGCTATAAGGCTGAGAACCTGTTCAGTGAGAGTTTTGCCCTTCTGGGAAAATAGCTCTGAGAACAGTTAGACTTTGAGGGACAATTGCATTGGTGCAATATACATTTGAAGCGTTCCCTTTCGAAATGTGATTTGTACCAATTGGAAAAGGTGACGCCAATGATTTCTGGCCTAAATGTAAACTTTGAATGCATTTAAACAATTGTATAAAAAGCTATTTTTAGCACATTTTGGGGACTCCTTTTTTAATGTGTTTCAAATGCTGTGTACAGAAATGAATCTGGAATGAAACCCCTAATTTAGGTTTTTGCTATAGGTTAGGTTTGGTTGTAGTGCATGATTCACTGAGTAAAAATGTGTTTAGATTGTCTCCATTTTCAAGTTCATGTGAAAGTGTCAAGAAATAGCTGGTTTTAATTGAGCTGGTAAGAAGAGATGGATAGAAATCTTCATTTGAGTGAATAGGGGAAATTAAACACCAGTGATTTACTACTTTTGCTTAGCATACTGTAAGTATTGACTAATACAAGTGTACAAAAAGTGCATCAGATAGAGGCAATGCTCGTTGGAAAGCTGAAGAACGAACAAGCAGCTCAGCAGAGACATGATGCCTGGATTTGAACTCCTACACAAATCATTATATCCTATACACAGTTTCTCTCAGCTGTTTCTCACGATTACAGAGGAAGGTCAACTGAGAACAAGCCCAGAAGCAACAGAGGAGGGTATTCTTTGGTGGATTGCATAACAGAATTCCTGTTGGTCCATGTAAACACATGAAAAAGATGAAGCCACCAGCTGACTTTAGGAAGATGTTTATAAAAGTAGTTGGGGTGGCAGTTCCCCAGGTGGTGACAAAGACTTTCAACCACCTTGGGGAGGAAACATGTACACTGGATATGCATGATGGTCACATCATACACATTCAATATGTTGTGCCTTTATGCCAAGATGAGAACCATCTGGCAGAACCTACATTATAATATTGTTATCCTTTATTTTAGAACTACATTTGTCACATCATATGCATATGCACAAAATGTGTTATTTCAACTAGATTTTTGTTTATTATAAGGATCCCCATTAGCTGACGCCTAGATGACCAGCTAGTCTCCCTGGGGTCTGAGACAACATTACAATATTACATGACACATACACAAAATAATAAAAAAATAAACACTGACAAATAAGAAGCAGAAAGCAAAAGTATAGAAACAAGAACCAAGACAAGACACATTACACAACACTTTCCTGTCTGTTGATTACTACTCTGTGTTGCATTAGCAGCTGTTCATCTACAGTTTGTCTAACATCTTTGGTTATCGCTCCCTTGTGCTCTTGTGTGACCCAATTTCCACAAACAGCGCCCCCTAGTCGCCCCTCTTGGTACTGCAGGTTCTTATTGAATACGATTGGGAATAAGATATAATAACATCGACCCTAGTAAGTATTTTTAAGTTCATGCAAAGGTCATCATCGCGATTTACCCCACAAGAAATTGCACATTTATCTACATTTTGAAAAAACGTCCTAGTATCACATGATCCCCAACGTTTTACACAGCTATCAGAGCTGTCAGATGAACGCTCACCAGCCCGTCAACCAATCAGCGCTGGGATTGGTTGACTGACATTCAGCCGCTGATGAAGCTACGTCAGAGCTGTGCAACTTAAGTGACTGTTATTTGAGACAAACAAACAACAAATTACTGTCGGCGTCATTGCTAAAGGCATTTGAAACTACTTTATTGAAGCATATATAACTTTAAACATGTAAAGGAAAAAAGTGACAGTTTAACAAAACATCCAAGGACGTCTCTGATGCGTAATAGGACAAGGACCGTATCTAACTTCTTTGGGCTGTACCGAAGAGTATATAGAGAAGCGAGAGTTAACCTGGGTCATGTCTTCTTCTTCTTCTTCTTCTTCTTCTTCTTCGTCTTCTTCTTGAGCAGTACCGCTACCTTCTGTTCCGGAGTGTGGACCAGTTGTACATCAGACTTGTTTCTTTGATAAACTAAATATAAATACCCTACTGCATGAACCGTTCAGCAAATTCAACATCTTCAAATTATGCTTCTCTTAACTTCATCACTTCTCTTTCCCTTTGATATTTCTTACTTGAATTGTGCTCATTATGAAACATCTTCCACCGGCTCCTCCTCCTCCTGGCACTGGTCAGGCACTAAACATGTGGGGTGGTTCCCAATAAGCTTTTTTAGTTTTTTAGTTGTCTTAATCTTGTCATTACTACTTCCCCTCTCCTATTTCTGCTCATACTTTTCACTGTATTGACCTTGTTCTGGCCAATTCTTTATTGCTTTCCCTTCCTTTAACTTCTGATTTGCTTAGTGGAATGTGTAAATCACTTTATTTTCTCTGCAAGACTTGCTTAGCCAGAGTGTCGCCAGCTTCATTGCCTCTCAATCCAACATTAGCTGGAACCCACATGAACTTTACATGAATACCATGTTGAATGATGGAGTATAAGTGAAGGACTTCAAACAAGACATCTTGGCGGCTGCTCAAATGAAAGGATATTCGACTATAAATCTGAACACGTCAGCACCTTTTCAGGTTTTTCAGCCACTGAAGTGTCATCAATGCTGCCAATATCTCCACAGTATTGGAAGAAGTTGGAAATTGGAAGTTTACCCACTTCAATGTCTAGCCTTGCACAAATGCAGCTCCTGTAAGCTCCTTCTCTAGTTCTTTAGATCCATCTATGTATATTTGTAAATACTCTTGATACTATGATTCAACACGATAATAGAAGGTGGATCAGTCAATTTCACTTCTCTGTCTCTTTCTCAACTCAAGTACACAGGTATCATGATGCAAGCAGCCACGGGGCCAGGAACACTACTGCATGATTTATTATCCCACCAAACACTCCCATGTTTCCCATCCAAAACCCCTTGTTCCCAAAACTCTTGTAATACGCCTAAGGTATCAAACGTCTTCAATTACAGTATCTAAATTCAAGGCTTTAAAAGATCTTGAATACAGTTCAATATAAAATTTGAGATACAATGCTGTGTTTTCTTAATGCATGGGTTTTCTAGTGGGAAAACATCCCATATGCAGATACTGTCTTCTGATAGGTCTGCATGTGTTTTCATTTTCATGTGCATTGCATTGGCATTGGGGTCTTACACTTCACTCTAACTGGCATTAAATATTGTCTGTAAAATTCTTGATGAAATTTAAAGACACTGTAAATACGATGAGCAGTCTGCACTGTTAAGGGTGGTAAAAATTCAGTTCAATACTTTTCTAGTGCTGCTAACTTTATTTCAGGGCACACCCTAGCAAATCTGTCTATAAACAATAAAACATATGATTACACTGTCTTTGCCACTGTATGTTTCATAACAAACATATGTGTACATGCTTCTTTGTGTCTTACATACAGTGTAAACAAATGTAAGTTGACGTGATACAAGCTACTTAAAACTATGGAGAAAGGAATATTTTCAGGGTAAGCTACCGTGGCTCTGGGCCTTGTAGTACTTATTGGTTGTTTGTAGTTTTGATCTAGTAATTAATATACTTGCTTCAACAAGTACTATTAATGATGTGATGAGTGATGTTGTTAACTCTCACAGACACAGCGGAACCACAGATACACACCATGTATACACTAGTTATCTCGCTCTCTATGCTCCTCTGTCACTGCTGATGCTACTGCTACTATTACAACTACAACTACTACTGCTACAACTACAACCACTACTGCTACTACTACTGTTTAATACATGATCTTTCTAAATAATTCAACTTTTTAAAAGCAAGCACACACATTTTCTTCAGAATATTTAACCATTTCTAGTTTAGGTTTATTCTATTGTTGCACTTATTGCAGGTCACTCTGCACAACAGCATCAGCTAATGAGTAAAGTGTAAGAAAATACACTTGAAAATGTGTATTTTTAGTGTAGGGTGAATAGCAAGATCCACAAAAACAATACGTCAGATGAGATTTGCAGGAGGTGTCAGTGTAAGCTTCCCTTTATCTACTAACAGACCACAGTATGTCCAAGTTCTACATCCCAGCACACAGGACTGGCCTTAAGAGCAAATGCATCCTATGTATGTAACCAGTTGACAGTTGAACAGCATGCTATATCTGTGTGACATTGTAGATTAGTTCAGTAAAATACGCCCTCTCGAGAAACAGAATAAGAACTTTAATATTAGATTAGATTACATTCAACTTTATTGTCATTGTACAAGCACAGCAAAATGTAGTTCAGCATCTAACCAGAAGTGCAAAAGAAAGCAGTGAAGTGCAGGGTAATATATATGTCAGTACAAATATGTATAAATAAAGTATAGAGTGTAACTGAAGTATAAATATAAATACAAATCAAGCATAAACAAATACCGGCTGTAAATATTATAATTTCATAAATTGTCTGGTAACATTTCATACCTCGAAATGCAGAGGTGGAAGAAGTACTCAAGTCCTTTACTTAAGTAAAAGTAGAAATACCATAGTCTAAAAATACTCCATTAGGCTACAAGTAAAAGTCCTGAATTCAAAATGTTGCTTAAGTAAAAGTACAGAAGTATTATCAGCAAAATGTACTTAAAGTATCAAAAGTAAAAGTACTCAGTATGCAGAAGTGTTATTATAGAATATAATATTATTTTGTTTTTATCACTAACAAATACG